>JAIPMN010006517.1:0-41455 GCA_020650975.1 Apostichopus californicus
TTGTACCAATTGGACTTTCAGTGACAAACTTTTAAAAAGGTGTGGATCAAATAGTAACAAAACCATCATTAAAACTTGATAACCCATCTGGCATATTCTAAGGGTAGCAGTGGTCTGCCAATTGTTAGATATTGAGCCAGTTTTATCCTAAATTTAAATGACCCATGACCCCTTGAAGACATGTCTTTTTCGGACTGTTAAAATATCATGACTGGATGAGTAAAGTTCAATCGTAAGGAGATGTTGAGGATGTTCAATGGTCTGTTCTCTTTTTGAAACAGGATTCAAATCTTTCATAGCTTTGTCAACATGGTAGCAGTTAGCCAAATATAAAAAAAAACAAACGGGCGAGAAATGCAATCCAATCTTTCTTTCCTTCACTCACCGACCGACCCTCCTTGTTCACTATCAAGTCTTACTGGAGGAGGAACTAACACATGAAAAAGAGTTAAAAGGATTCATTTTTGACATTAAACAAACCGATGAACTGACTATCAAGGGGGGGGGGATGGGGGGTGTGAGGGAAGCTGTTCTACTTCAAATTATACAATACTTGCCAAGAATGTTGGAGCCAAGGAACTCATTTCCTCTGAAAGCAGCTGTAAAATGTTTAATGTCAAGAGTTCACTGTAACAATGGTAACATTAGCTGCAGAGAGGTGCCTATGCTAACGACCCTTATCTATAATGTCACAGAGGGCTGGTATAAACAAATCAATCAGTGCAAGATTTCAGTGGAGTGTCATAAGTATGACAGTCATGATAAAGGGAGGGGGGGGGAACTCCTTGATCGTAGTCATTTAAAGCCGTATTGCATTCGAAAAGATAACATTCTCTCAGAACGAGGCCATATTGGCCATGGGAGTTAAGATGTCAGCTTGTTGCCTAATTCTTAATACCGCTGTTTAAATACCTCAAATCCTTATGGTCAGTTAGTAAGAAATCAACTGTTACAAATTTTAAAGTGTAAGAGAAATGTAAGAAAAAAAGTATTAAAAAAAATTGTTTGAAGAAGTTATAAGCTCAAAAAGGAACACCCTGTCATTGTCACTATATTTATAAGCATAATCTTTCTTTAAGAGATATTTAATCTGAACAGTTATTAACACAGTTTAGCCCTAAAAATGTGCATTATAATGAAACCATAAAAAACACCCAATAACAACAAGAAATGATTTTAATGAGGAACAAGTAGAATGGAATTTAATGCAAAAGACTGCTTTAAATATGTTTTGTTTCCTTGAAGTCAAGTAACTTTTTATTTAAATCTGTATTTAGTTTGTTTTCTCATGTTTTTTTTTCTTTGTCAGAAGTAGAGATAACATGTTTACAATGAGTCGCCTGAAGGCTTGATTATCATCATGTATATCTTATGAATGATGTGGACTATCAGGTCTAGAAGGGTGAAAGTTACCTTCAACTGAACTTATTCAAGTTTAGATAACATATGAACCTATAGGCAGTGGTGTTACATATAACAATATAGGCAGTGGTGTACATATAGGCAATGGTGTAAGATATAAACTTATAGGCAATGGTGTAAGATATAAACATATAGGTAGTGGTATTACATATTAACATATATACTGTAGGTAGTGGTGTAACATATAAACATATAGGCGATGGTGTAAGATATAAACATATAGGCAGTGGTGTTACATATTAACATATATACTGTAGGTAGTGGTGTAACATATAAACATATAGGCGATGGTGTAAGATATAAACATATAGGCAATGATGTAAGATATAAACATATAGGCAATGGTGTAAGATATAAACTTATAGGAAATGGTGTAAGGTATAAACATAGGTAGTGGTGTTACATATTAACATATACTGTCGGCAATGGTGTAACATATAAACTTATATGCAATGGTGTGAGATATAAACATATAGGCAGTGGTGTAACATATAAACATATAGGCAATGGTGTAAGATATAAACATGTAGGCAGTGGTGTTACATATTGGTCTTAAAGTGAACCGGAAGGGATTATTACCCAGTCCAAGTTAAGTTCCAGTATGGTAACTTTAACATTGTCTGTAAGGGAGAAACAATTAAGTGACCTGTGACTTCCCTGGTCAAGAGATGTATGTTGTTAGAACTTCGAAAGAAAGGCGATTGATAATTTTCATTGTCTTTGAGACTTAATTTTTTTAGAATCATTGTGGCTTTTCAGAAAAATTAAACCCTCCATGTCGTTTATACTGTACTTCATTAATCAACTGGATCGCAGTAGTCGATCAGATTTTAATAGTTTTTTAATCAAGATTTGAAAAGTTAGAAGCGAGCTTAGACATGTCGTGTCTCTATTCCACGATCAAAAACTGGTAAAAACGATAGTATACTGTAGGCTTGTGATAATATGCAAATCATGGGATAAACAGTGTCTCTAGCTGCGATAAAAATGCAAACATTTCAAATTTCTCTTTCCTGTAAAATATGGAATATCGTAAGTCACGATCTATGCTGTGTGTAATAATAATCAAAGTTTTGTCTTGTCCGACTAGTTTCCCCACAAAACTTAAAACTTATAAAAAAAATCATGAAAAACCAGTCAGCAACCCATGTCTACTGAGATTGTATTTAGCCCACATTTTGTGGACTTTTAGTATCTTTTGTTTTCTACCCAATTAATTCCTTTGTAATCTCACTTTCAAGTCGTCTCTTTATGTAAACCCTTCTCTCTCCGTATCTTTTCTACATTTTGGTGGGTTTCATTTTAATCTTGTCAGTTATGAAATTAAAAAAAAAAAGGAGCAGTTTGTGAGGAAACTTAAAATATAGATCTCATATTATATTTTGAAAATCATCATCAACAATGAGTAACTAGTAACATCTGTCGAGCATATCATGCTACTCCATATACCTATGGTAGAATGTTATATATTAAATCTCTAACATTTGACACGACCCTTTTGTATTTTTTTTCATTTATTATAAACAATAACACACAGGGAGAGGAAAAAGTATTGTCATCTGTGTAATCTTCGAGGTCAAAGGTTATATTTCATCTCTGATCTCTTCCTGGTGACTAATTCGTATTCAAACGAAAAATTAACACATTCTATTCACTGAGAGCTGCAAAGAAGGCGAAGTCATTCATGTTGTTCAGCAGATGTGAATGTTATCAATGAAAACATGGGACTTGTATTGACTATAAAAGATCGCTTTAGGGCTGGGGAGGAATCTGTTTGCAGACTGTTTTAGTGCACATTCCAATCAAAAACGACAAAAAACATTCGCTTCACGGATGTGAAAAGAGAAAGAAAAATAAACCAGATTTTTTTTTTAAAACTTTTGATCGAGAATTTAATGATGAAGCAACTTATGATCACTAAATGAATCATAAAGTGTGTATACTAAGGATTCCCTTGGGGTAGAAATAACAAACCAAAAAAAAAAGGTTTGAAAAGATTCACTTTCGTAAGAAATTGGAAAGAATGTTCTAAAATTCACTGCCGGGACTTCAAACTTGCAATTTTTTAATAAAAATTTCAAATAGCAGTTGGGATGTATTAAATAAATTAAACAGACTTTCTTCGCCTCTTGCACTCATGGAAGATGTTTGTAATGGTCTGTAACAAAAAAAGTGTTGTGTAGACCTTGTAAGTTTACTAGACATCATAAAAAATAGGTGCAGTTTGCCGTTCACTGTGACTGTGCCATGAGACTTTAATGTTAGGTTGAAACTGTGTTTCTTATGGACAAATCCTCAAAAATTTGTTATAAACCAATAAACAGATGATATATTTTACTATTGTACATTTGCCAAAACTAATTTGGATGCAGTATATAAAATAAACTGTAATAAATTTGAATGCATATATGTATATTTTGGAGCTAAAGTTGATTCTACATATGAATGGTAAGGACAGTATAAACTTACTGTAGGCCATGACAGCAGTCAAATCTTTACTGTGGGAGAACCGAAATGCAAGTGACTCCTACTCTGAGGTTGTCAAGGGTGACTTAAACGTGACACAGATCCTCTGAAACGTCTAAGTTATCAAAAATTCAACCAATATTTCTTAACATGCATCTTTCAAATTTGGCATTCTATGCCATCGTCATGGATACGGATGATGCTACGGAAGTCCTAGATCTATTTTAGTTTGGCCCATGCCATAAAAAACTTAAGCAAAATATAATAAATCCAAGTGGGGTGGGGCAGTGTCTTACCTCAAAACATATTTAATACTTTCCTTCACATTCTTCTTGCATGAGTCCTCCTCTGAGGTCGTCTATCATTTATCCACTATCCAGCTATGTTGAGTTCATACACTGAGATAATCTCTGGTTAAGAGATCCAAGCCATAACAGCTATAAAATATTGCAATAAAAATAATCAAGATCTTGTGAGGGGATAGTGCACACGAACCCAGCGCATGGTGACAAATAGTTTTCATGAACGGTTTTTGTTTATCAGGACTTCCAGAAAATGCCAAAATGGTGACGTGTGATAAATGTTTATCCTTTGGCAGAACTTTGACTCTTGGTTTTCAAACTTTCTGGCAATTTGACCTTTAACCTACAGGACAAAACTCAAAATGAGATGGCAATATGAGTCCAAGACTCTTATTTAAATTTTTCTCCACCTCATGAACAAAAATTAGCATGAAATGAATAATTCGAATGGATTCTTAAAACTGCGGTCACTCAGGCGAGCTGTTTTGATATTAGAATGCATCGCAAATTATTAAGATGCGGACGGGAAATTTGCAGACGTTTTAGTCATATCTTCAATTCATTTTTCACCGCTACTTTAGAGAATTATACATGACTGGTTATAAAAGTGTTTAACTGCTCTGCTGTGGGAATTATGCCCCTTAGGGAAACAGGGTGACAGAAAACCTTAAAAAGGAGCAAAATAATTTACTTCACTGTATAAATTTTTCATTTTCGGGATGACCTGAAGTTCCATAGGTTATGCTGTTTTTGGATCTGTATGCATTACAAAAATATTGCTAACAAAGGTGACCATTTTAAACTTGGGTGGAATTTGCTAAGTGAGACTATACTCTACATACAAAACAAATCATTTACTAATAGTATAACACAATGTTCTATGATGTGCACTTATGTATATCAATATATCTAGCAGGTCTGGTCTTTCATTTATATCAGATTTCCTGCAAAATATGCTATTAAAAGCCAGGATTCAATATTTAAGTAAATTGCAAGAAAACCTTGATATTACATGTGTACCGAAAAATATTCCAATTTATAAAATCTTATGAATCCCAGGTATATCTATCTCCCAAATTCTAAATCCTATTCCCTTGGCTTCTTTCCCAACTTTTCCTATCTCTCCCTCATTGGATGTGTTACTCCCCCCCACCCTCCTGACCCCTCCCAATTATAGTCCCAAACTTAAAAGAAGTAAATGTTGCCAGGTTAAAAAAAAAAAAAGAGTTTTTACATGATAAAAGATACACAAAATAAATATTTAAAAAAAAATAAAACATGAAATGGCACGGATATAAAATGTGATGTGATTTTATAGAAAGCTGTAGAAGGAAATATTCTACTTACAGAGTCGGCACATTTATTTAAACTCAGCGGATTTTTCATGTAATTTAGAACTTAAACAGATTTAAGTTTGTTTTCATGCACCTTGCTAAAACAGCATGATATCATTAAGACGCAAGCAATAGGGTCGCTTGTATAACAGGATGCTTTTTACTTGCATGCAAAACCATTTGCCTAATAATAAAGTTTTAATCATTATTTTCATAATTTATCATATTATATTTGTGTGAATATATATATATGAAATAGCATTCACCGAGGCTTTTCCTTTGAATGTGAATGAAGGCAAATACAAGAAGATGCCTTATTTAAAAAAAAAATAATAAAAAAAAAAGTATTGTGTTCCTTACCCAAGCTTCACATTCCCATTTATGACAAAGTTAGATAAAAGTAAATGTGTTTTACAAAGTTATATTATGAGTGGGTTAAATATTTATATAATATATATTATGGTCCTCTGTTTGTTGGAGTGTCATTAATGGTCACCACTAGAAATGGATAGCTATATGGCATAGAAATTGGTTTCCGACTTAAACTTACTTTGTTCTGTTTGTTATAAAATATTAGCTTTGGTTGCACAACTTGCATTTTAAAGCAATCTTCTTTGGTTTTGGACTGAGACTGTCCCATGAGATTTTGCCAGAAATGGATAGATATATGACGTAAAAAATTTGCTTTCCACTTAATCTTACTTTTTGGTCTGTTGTGCACATGAGAAACGTTTGCATTTGAGAAAATATCATTTTATATGCAATTGAAACTGACCTAGGTCATTAATTTAAAATTTATTCAGTATTAAAGATACACACTTATAAAGTCTGAAGATGGGCACAACTATAAACAGAAACCCAGTAGAGACGTTCTTTGTATTTTGTCGTCGATGTAATTAGTTTGACTCTAATTTCTACATTCAGATGGTATTAACCCTGTCCTTCTTGCATGAATTCATGTTCATGTTTATTGCTTTAATTTCCGTAGCAACTCCAGCTACTTCCACAGTGAGGAGCAGCAACAATCCGTTGACTGATGCGGATGTAACTACACTCTCTGTCGAAGTGACTTCATCAGTCACAACACCAACTACAAAGATGGAGACTACAACTGTGATGATGAAAGGTAATTCAGATAAAGCCATCACATGTCACTTCATCTACTCTTGTACCACCCCTCTACCAGCCACATAACCCAACCTATGAACCCTCACACCAACCTAGACCCACTGTTAAGCCCTATCCCACCCCACTGGCATACCCTAATCCATACCTTTTACTAGTACTGTACAACCCCACCCACCCCTAATCCCACACACCTCTAACCCCACCTACCCAAACATGGATATTCACTGACATCGCTATAAATACAACCACAATAAAGCCACTCACCATAGCCCACCTACTTCTATCCCACACATACCCCACCTACCCTTACCCCACAGTCCACACATACCCCATCAACTTTGTATTATTGTTATGAGATGTGAAAGTACTGTAAGAATTGAAAATCGTAATGAGTTGGAAAATCAAGAACAGTGAAAAAACTTCTAGCCTCTATATGCATATATGGACAGTTTTTCCCATGGTGCAGTGACCTACAGTATTCCTTGTGGAGCAACCTCGGAAGAAGTTACAATTCTAATTCCAACAATAAATTTCAGAGATGCAGCACCTCCCTTTCGAGCTGTTCCAGTCATGTTTTGCAGTGATAATTAAATTTTAGAATTCAGGTGTTATAAAAGACACCTGAGTAGAAGATAGATTGAAGCAAACATGTGTATAAGCTGATACATAAATTATTATTTACCAATTGGTTTTTAAAATGTCATCCATGACCAACAGGAGTAAAATATCACTCTTATTTTCCTATTTTTCTTGCAGAACCTTCGACCAAGCCCCCTTCCAATATTTGTCCAGGGACATCAAGAAGAGGAATATCATGGCCCAGCACCATCAGGGGTGTCATAGTTGAGAAGCCGTGCCCAGAAGGATCAACAGGTAAGGAAAGGCAAAAATAGAAAAACATATTTTGAGGTCTCAGGTGTGTTCAAAGGTACTGTAAGTGACAAATTGACCCACAGTCATCGGTAAGAAGAAATTTCAATATGTAGGTGGGTGGAAGGTGTGAATTCAGGAGGTCCTATAGATGAGTTAAAGGGAGGCTTCATTCCGTCATGCGCTAACAACTGTAGGATAGTGTTCATTCGTTAACACGGAAATATTGAAGAAACTGAATTTTTGTTTGTCAGCTGTGCCAAACATGATAGTTGTAGGCAAGCATTTCATGATCTAGCACAATGTGCCTAATCTTAGGATCTGAACCAGGAGTTGTTAGCCGTCCCTTAGAATTGTAATTTGTTGCAAAAAAGACTCCAGATTCTCACTCACAGGTTTGTGTACAGGTGACTAAGTCTTTGTCAAACATGGTTTTTGAATCTGAAAAAGATCAGCTTTATCTAAGAACTGTTGTTATGAAAAAAACAAAATAAAATAAAACTGTTAGCAAACTGCTTATCCACTAGAGAGCCTGTGTAGGAGAATGTGTAAAAGTAAGTTTGCCTGACGTTTCGATCCTAGCCTGATCTTCTTCAAAGGCTAAATGACAAGAAACAGTAACAGGCGGGACAAAAACACGCACAGAATACAGACAGGTTAATGAGCATGGTGAACACAAAGAGATAGATGTAAGGGGATTAGTAGACAAGGGGAAAAACATTGGATTTTGTTGCACTTTTCCTCAGAAACACTCGACTCCTAAGCAAAAGTAGGGACTCCTAGTAGGAGTCAAGCCGAGTGTTTCCAAGGTAACGAGCAAAAAAAATCCACCGTTTTTGCATATTAACAGTTCTTAAACTCTGAGTAAGATTTGAGTCACTCCCCATGGCCTAGTCATATCTTTGAATACGGTTTGCCTGTTAACAAGTGTAACAAAACTAGTGACAGGAGTCTATCAAATGAATAAAATAAAATTACAATTCGGATGGATGGTTCTTGGATCCACCACGTTGGACATGGCAAGGCATAGAAAGGGTATGAAGTTAACGGCAGTCTAAGCAATCTTAGCTGCAGGGGGCACAATAGTAGCGATTTTATCTCAAGGTGAACAAGAGAAGATTGAAAAGATTACAAATTGTTGGTAATACTAAGTCAGCAGGAGTGTCTGTCAGTCTGTGGGACTAGCAGCACCGTTAGTCTGTGAGTGGGCGTCTGTGGACATAGCTCATAACACCTGTATTCAAGAAAGGATGCCAGGCAGAAAGATTGTGCTTTTCTTGTTTTTTAAGTTTTGTAATTATTGACAGCTAGTCATGGGTGGATGGGTGGGTGCTGCTTTGTTTGCCACCAATAGACAAAAGCCAGTAATATCCCTCTGTTTTCTTGAGCCAGCGTTATTTGTCTTATAAGCTCCTGTTTAATGCCTGACTTGGTGTTGCGGTTATGTATCGTGACTGCATACGCATGGCCGTGAAAATCAACCCTTTAACACTTCACTGCGGATAATGTCTTTGTTAGTCTCTGCTGGTAAAATGTTAAACCTTTACAAAGGTACAGTAAGAGTTTTTTTCTTTTTTATGTATGATACTGTAGATAAGATTAACAATAGAATTTGATTTTTTCTTTTGTTGGGGGGGGGGGGGATATTGCCCCACCTCGATGAATGGAATCTGTTAAACCTGTTTTCTGACAAAAGATTACAGTGATGAATATCTCTGTTTGGCATGTGCCGTTCGGGTAGTAAATTTTGAACCGTATTCTGAGTTTGCCTCAGTGTGGTGTTTGTTATACTTGACTGTTTAAGGTAAAATTGGGTTTACCTATAAAACCTATCTGTAGTTTGTCTCCATCAAAATCACACCAGTAAGAATTGACCATAAACTTTTGAGGGATATGCAAATGAAGTAATGATATATTACAGTGAGTCTGTGGGACACAAAGTTTTCTGTATTGAATCAACACAGTTTATAACTCTCTATAACATGGAACCCCTACTGTAAATGGTAGTGACAGCATTTAATGTAGATCCCTGTGTTACACTGCGATGATATCCAACGCGTCTTTGAAACAATAAATCTATGGTTACCGAGAAGATCAATCATAATATCCTACCTCCCTGTAATCCCCTCCCTTCTTTCTGTTGCCTACAGGTTTAGTTTTGAATATGATATTCTGACATGTTTACAGCATAGAGATGGAATTTTATTAGTGATCTATATGCTTTATGAAAACATAAACCTGTGTCTGGTAGCATTCTGGACATTTGACCACCAAGGAAGACTAGGTCTGTCACGAAAAGAAAAAAAAAAGAGAGGGGGGAAAAAAAATGGAGGAAAAAGTGAAAGAAATGAAAGCAAAAACCTCTAGTTTGGAAAATCATCTTTGACATTGTTTATTATTCTGACATAATTCAAATTGAAAAAAAAAAATGGCATGATTCAACTTGAAAATTTTCCAAAACTTCACTGTAGGTGGAATTCCTATCAATTTTATTCAAACAAGTATTGTTAGTTTGTACTGAAAGAGGAGTGCAGGAAATTTAAAACTATAAATCAAGCCACCTCCTCTCCTCTACCACTTCATGTGACCTCATACAGAAGGGCTGCTTATATGTAAGGGGTGTTTATACCCAGAGATATGGTCATAAAGAACAGAACCCAGCAGACTACCCTTTGAGATTGTTGTGAGTACTCACATACCAAGACACCAGCACTTTGATCTTGAAGTTGAGGCAGACTTTCTGTGTATACTGCCATGGTGACGAGGTAAACAAACTTCCTCAGCTCTTGAAGAAAGAAAGTGAAAGAAGGATAATACTACATGAATTAATGTTGTCATAACTTATGACTTAGTTTGTATTTTATTGACTTTTGGGGGGGGGGGACCCTGAGAAGTTGCTATCTCACAACACGACTCCTTTGCCAAGCGTCGTTGGAATGAGAAAGCGAAAGATACCATATCGAAAACTAGCATATCGTAAACTAGCTATGGCAATAACGGCATTAAGAAATACCGGGTCTACCCGATGCTCGGCAGGTATTTAGGTTGATTTTAATTTGTCGGCCAAAGTAAATCCCCAGAGAGAAAGAGGAAGTCCAATTGGCTCTGACTGGATTCCTAGAGAGGGGAAAATAATGTCTGTCAACATCCTCCTAGTGGCCCGAGGTGAAGAGAAAGGATGAAATCAAATAAGCAGCCGATAGGTTAGCTGCCAAAGAGAGGAAGCGTCTGACTCTGATGTGTGTAAAAAGCTGAAAGTAGTAGTAGTAGGCTAATGACCTCTGTACTTCAGTGTGGATATAAACCACATCGATGATGATAAGTCGTTACTTTACAGAGAGCTTGACTGTGTCGAGATTAGGGAAAAAGAGTAGACAGCCCTTAAGGTACAGTAGCTGGAAAGTAGCAACTGCATAAATTTGCACCGAGTCTGGTGTTAGCAGGAAAGAAATGGACAGTTTTTCTTTCCTTGGTACCTTTGGTCTCACTAACTACAGTAGCGAGCTGTAAGCTGTGTTCAAGTAGGTAATGGTAGTGGAAGTTTATAGATAGGATGAAACCTAGCATCTCTTTTAATAGGAAATTTAAGTATTTCTCTTCGCAAAGTTCAGTGAGTTTGTTGATAGCTTGTAACATCAGTTGTCACTGGCAGTCGTCAAGGTATTCCTAATTAGGTCGAAATTGTATAATTAGCTATACGAGTACTTGTTGTTTTACCAGTGGGAATTAACATTAATTTCCTTTTTGAATCGGCCAATCATCTGGGAGGAGTTTATTCAGCTGCTAAAGAGCTGGTGTCCTTGCCTCCAGTCAAAGTTGATAACACAGTCCAGGATGAAGGGAAACTACCACTCTATTTTAGATGTTAAATTCAAATGACCATAGCACTAACATTATATTGAAGCTTATGAATGTGTTTCACTGTCCCAAACAACTCATCAAGTCACACATTATTGAGCTCCATGCAAATATCCTTTATGCTTCATACAGTATTCCTCTAAACCCACACATAGTGTGCTAGAAGTTTTTATTCAATGTTATTTCAGTATTTCTAGTTCAAGTAATAGAAATATCAAAGTAACTGGTTGATAGGTCATGTCCAAATGCATGATCATACAGGGATAAATAAATCTTTGGGTCTGGATAGAAGACTTTCAGTCTGCAATCTGTTGCTTTAACAGACTTACATGGTAGTTTAACTTGGAAGGAAATTGGCTCTCGTCAGGTTAATCAGCGCACGCTCCCCATCTGTACAAGAAAGAAGGTTACTGTGTTAATTGGCTGTAAAATATGAAAATGGTATTTGTTTGAATGACAGACTTGAGGAAAGAGAATATAGGTGGCAAAAGTAAGTGCTTAGAAATATTTGAAAAATGGACAGTTCTATTTGAATTGTGTAATAACACAGGCACAACCAATGTCAGTACTTGTTACAGTTTTAATAGGTCACTGGGATTTGGGTTTATGGTGGTACGGTAGTAACATTCTTTTGCTTTCGACACCAAAGAACCAATTACAGAATTTTGGGAATGCCATAATTTGCGAACATGTCCGGCTGTTGCGACCAAGCGTCTTATGAATCCCTTACCATGGCCTGGATAAAACATGTCCCCACGATGGCCTGTTATGGTACATTCCTTGTATAGGACACTAGTCCTTAGCTTGGGAAATGTACAAAGTTTCTGAAACTTGAGGGTGTGGGATACAGATATGCCATATCCTTTGAGTAGATGTTAAACTAGCAGGTTAATGACTTGTTTGATGGAGAACCTGTATTCATCTGCGATAAGCAGTTAATGAAATACATTGCAGCTATGGGGAGAATGATAGTAGGAAATTATAAGGAGTCTGGAGTTGCTATGGCAACTGATTGTCACAACCAAAAGAGGAAAATTGACAGAAAATTAGATGACATGTATATCATTTTATTTTTTTATTTCAATTTTTCGAATTAAAACTTCGGTTTAGTTTTTGTCATGCCATAATTTGACCAATATGCGATTTGAAAAAAATATGGAGAATGAAGACATTTTATTTGTCTACGTTCGGCAGTCTTAGAGCTGCAATTGATGCTGGGTTGTAACTGTCCAGTCCTGACTGAACCATGTAAGGTTGGTAATATCTGTTTGTGACCTAGACAATGGCAAACTAATATTTAGTAGAAGAGATGAAAAAATTTGTATCCCAAAAATTGAATGCATTAAATGTTTCATTAATTTTCATTTGCAACCATATTTAAAATCTAAATTCGATTTTTTTTTTTGGTGGAGTAAATTATTAACATATCATGTGGTTCTCTCCTTTTAGAGTCAGTATATGGCACCTCAAATTTATGGCTGAATTATGATTGACTCTTTCTTCGTAGAAATCATTATTGACTATGTTTTACAGTGGCTCCCAGATACAGTAGCTCTGCTAAATTAAACCTACAGTACAACTGTGAATAAATAATAATAATAATAATATTAATAAAAGAAAATGGGGGGTAAGAAATTTTTGTAGGTTTATTTGACAAATAAACGTGGAAAACTTAATAAAGTGGCATCCTTTCTTGACCTCGGTATAAATAACATCGTCAGTCATATAATTACGCTAAAGGTGCCGTTAAAAACTCTGATGTTAACGTCGCTTTGGAACATGCAGGGTCTAAATTAAAGGTAAATCTAGGAATAGCAATGAATCATGTGAAAATGTGAATGAAAAAGGAAATGTTTTGGGGGCATATTAACAGGTAAAGCATAATAATAAACATGTTGGTGTGTATGTCTATGCTTCACACTGATATTTTTGCACATTGCTGTGTTTACAAATTGTTAAAATGTTAACCTTAAAGGGGGAGGGAGGGGGGGGGGCAAAATCCCAGCCATCATTAGGTCATGTTAAGTTAAAAAGGTTCTACCATGTACTTTAGATTCAGCATCTTCGAGTCCCATATCAATCACAGATAATAAACATAGCAAAAACGTAAAGAATTGAAGCATTAGTGACTTCGACGGTCAATTTTCATATTTAGACTCGATCGATCGAGTCTTCAACCTTGTGTGTGAAAAAGAAAGAAAAAAACACATCTCCCAAATGTCTGGAATATGACTTTTCTTAGCTGTTTGAGGAAGTTGTTAATGACAGTGACTTCTATCAAATCAAGACCACTAATGATGGTTTGTGTCTCCTTAAACATTTCAGAAAAGGAAATTTGTAAAATTTAACAAAAGATTCAATATAAAAAGTTATTATACTGCCCCCCCCCCCCTTCCCCCAATTGCTTTTCCAAACGTGTATAGTTCTTTTTTCAGTTCAGGTGTATTTGATAGTATTGAGAAATTACACTACAAACTCACACAGATGTTGTATCTATTTAAAGGCATTAAAGACTCGCCCCAAACCGTGTGCTGCCATCTGCAAAAGTTAACTTTCCGTTGCTTGCAAGTGACGTTTTGTTCATGATGTCGCTACAAAATGCAGACAGTACAGTAATGAAACATTATACCTTGTTATCTTTAGCTGGACCTGAGATGTCCATGGCTGTATTGTTCGTACACTGTGCTGTGGGTATTGACCGCAGCTGTATGTACTAACTGTACACTAGTATCTAATTACCGATGGTAGCAAGCTGTGTGTGTGTATTTTCTGGGATCGATGGTGGTGTCTAACACTTCTGTTACACCTCATTCAAAACTAGGTCAGATTACCGGCATTAGACGTTTCTTTTTGCGCGAGTCTTCACACCCTTTAACTATCCGTGCTACTTACACATGTATGTAATTATTATTTATTTTTGTCATATCCAGGGTCTGCTAGATGGAAGTGTGTTGCAGAACCAGGCTTCGCAGCTGCTTGGAAATCTTCTGGCCCTGATTTGAGTCAATGTCAGTCTGATTGGGTGTCTAACGTTACTAAGTTGGTAAGTCGACCAAGGACTTTGGTATCACAAACGTCATCCTAAAAGTGAGAGAAAGGGGTTTTATTAGATCCTATACTTTAGGGTAATATTAATTGAAGTTTGATTGCTTAGTAATTGTCACTGTTTATGCTCTGCCTTTCAGAGTATCCAGATTAATGGACCTCTGACATTTAAAGTTGCATTGCTCAAAACTTTTTAATGTGGGTATATGAATACAATGTGGATTGCCAGCAATGGGGATGTAACAATCTATTTTATATCAAAATTAAATTATTGCCTAAAGTTATCCGTTATGGTCATTAATATGAACCAGCTAACCCCCCCCCCCTCCCTTCTCCGACAAAAAGTAATAGCACAGTATGCACAAGTCTGTCTTATCAAAGGGCCACCAAAATTGCACAATGCCCCCATTACCAGTATTAAGAAACATCTACAGGAGGTTTAGAAGGGGTTATGTACATAGCTTATCCTCTTCTCAGGGAAATTAATCCTAAATATATGTATATATTCATGCATAGTCTCTTTTAACTTTGTGTTTTCTCTGTAGGAAACGCAAGGTGCCAATACAACAGTGGTCAGCAAGGCAATCTTAGAGCAGATCGACAGCAGCGATACGATATACAGCTCGGACATCCAGAAGGTGTCCACCTACATGTCACAGTCTCTCCCCGGCTTTGAAGACAGCCTGCAGAACCTGAAGGATGACGCTAAGACCGAAGAAACTCACAAAGTCTCACAGGTATGGGAAAATATCAGAAAAGACAATGTAACAGTATTTCAGGACAGACAATTTGCTATTACTTTCTTTAAGTGGGGGAAAAAAAGATTCTTTTTTGGGGGGAGGGGGATGTCGGAAGGGAGGGGAGTGTTATTCGGGCTGATGTTTACCTTAATTGTCTCTACTTGTGTAAATGGCTTACCTGTATGAACACCGTTCAGTTTATTAGCATCCATGCAAGTTGCAACACCTATGCCATTTGCATACAACATCCAATCATGGATTGTATCAACAGTACATGCCATCCAAGCAAATCATTAACAGCAACCCAACAGACAGAACATATTTGGAAAAAATAAAAGGAAGTTTTGGTAGGATGTTGGTTAGGCTGAATGAGTAACCAGAGTATGACAACCCAGTGTTCCATCAGAACTTCTAATCCTGAGGACACAAAGACTTTCTTTGCAGTTTCAATATATTCATTGAAGGGACTATATGTAGTGATGTAAAAATTGCTCGATAGATATGCTAGATGGCTGCAGAGTTTCAAGATCAATCAATTTGTATGGTATTCCTGATCGGAATGCTAATCTCTGTGTTCACAAGTTGTCATAGTGACATTGACTGAGCAGGATCTCAGTGTTCACAAGTTGTCATAGTGACATTGACTGAGCAGGATCTCAGTGTTCACAAGTTGTCATAGTGACATTGACTGAGCAGGATCTCAGTGTTCACAAGTTGTCATGGTGACATAAACTGAGCAGGATCTCAGTGTTCACAAGTTGTCATGGTGACATAAACTGAGCAGGATCTCAGTGTTCACAAGTTGTCATGGTGACATAAACTGAGCAGGATCTCTGTGTTCACAAGTTGTCATGGTGACATAAACTGAGCAGGATCTCTGTCTTCACAAGTTGTCATGGTGACAAAAACTGAGCAGGATCTCTGTCTTCACAAGTTGTCATGGTGACATAAACTGATTTCGGTACCATTCATTCAACTCTTCTGTTTGATTCAGAATAGAATCCATTTAACCAATTTCTGACTAGCTGGCCGATCTATCTTTTGCTGATCTGAAATAGACTCCTGAATTATTATGTAACTAATGAGTTGTTTCATGGAGTAGTAGTAAGTAAGAATTATTTTTCAAGAGCAATTTATGATTCCCAATTCTAGAATTACCTCGAGATAACGAGTGCTATACTGGACAACAGTAACATAGACTCCTGGAGCGACATGAACGAGGTGACTCAATCAGAGTCGGCTTCCAACATCCTGTCATCTTTGGAGGAGTCTGCCTTCCTGCTGGCGGAGACAATAGAAGTGACCAGTGCCGAGGAGCAGATGACCGTCACCCTAGAGGAGAGCAATGTCGGTGAGTAAAGAGATTAAACGGGGGGTCGGGGGGGGGGGCCAGTGGCACTGTGAATGAACATGTGATGTTTTAAAGGTCAATTCTCAAAGAAAGAACCTAAAATTGACATCCAAAATGCCTCATTCAATGATAAGTATATGTTGGTGTTTTTAATGGCCGGTAAATGTCATGCTTCAATAAAACTGTGTAGGTTACTTTATGGGACCTTTTGATCTGTTGCTATTTCAAAGAACTGGCCTTCCAACTTAAAACACAGAAGTTTCTTTCATAGAATGAGGTATTTTAGCTATTATAATTAATTTTTAATAATTGAATGGTTTTTGTTTTATCTCTCTCTTTATTTGTCTTTACATTTTTGCTTATCTTCATTTTAGTCATGTCCATTATGGTTCAGGACAGTTCCCATGGCAACCCGGTAGATGCCTCCTTTCCCACCAAACATACCATGTCGTCAAAGTGGACCAGCATAGAGGATCACATTATCATTCCTAGAGAGAACTTTGATGTGGATGAAGGCGGTGAGTAATTGGATGGATTCTTAAAATTGGGCCGTTTGATCCCTCAATTCCAAGTTTATTTCCAATTTTTCTGCGCTATTTTCTCAAAACTTAGTGTCACAAGACAATATGGCCTTTTCATTTTAGTTTCATATTTCCTTTGTAGGTAGAAAAATTAGGGTCTTACAGGAAATAAATCTTCCAGGAAATAAACCTTGGAGAAAGAAAACCTTCACAGGAAGTGATAAGAAAGTTGCCAACATTGACAGCATAATAGTAACATACTCTATGGTTGGTTACAAGTGAACTTTCTTCAATATTAAAGTGTCTTTGCAATTTTTTAAATTTCTGCGGCTGGAACATAGCACGTATCTGTGCTTGATACTATCATTCATGTGATCTCTGTGTAGTGTAATTCTTGAAATCTGAATTGAGACACGATTAATACTTTGTTAAGTTGGTGACCTGATTAATACTTTGTTAAGTTGGTAAACTATATAGCAATACCTCACTCACCCACAAGGCATGTGCAACCCCCCCCCCCCCCCAACAGAAAACCACTGTTAAAATTGGCACAGAAATGACACACATATATTGTTGCTTGAGAAAATATTTTCACTTTGAAAATTGGAGGTTTAGTTAAGGTTAAATTCTGGTCACTCATTACTCTCCATGTATGCTACTCAGGTTCTGCAATTTATGAGTACTGGTTAACCTTGTATTTTTACAGAGATGTCCAGTATTCACCCCCCCCCCCCCTCACTGTTAGTAAGCCTACCGTAAAGGTCTCCGGCAGAAGGTTCCAGCATGCATTATACGATCTTTAATCGTAGTCAAGTTGATCGCCCACTTTCTTTTTAACGGAAACAGTTAAAATGTAATCTGCTAACAAATCTTCCGAGTAAAAACTATTTCCTGTCTTTCGAATTTACTGTACTGGTTCAACCGTTCTGATATTTCCTGTCTTTCGTTTTACTGTACTGGTTCGACCGTTCTGATATTTGCAGGTAAATCAAAGGCAGTGTTTCTGGCCTACAACAACATTCAGGGATTTCTCGGACACCACCCTGCCAAGCCTCTGTCCCAGTCTAAGGGTTTTGTCAATTCTCGAATAATGTCGGCTTCCCTCAACAGTGCCAATACTCCAACCAAACTGAAAGAGCCTGTCCGGATCAGTTTTGCCCATATACAGGTAACGTCCTCACACAAAACTGAGACTTTGTATATATATCTCTCACTTTGTTTGCTTCTATGGTAATATATATATATATCTCACTTCGTTTGCTTCAATGGTAATATGACCTTTAAAATGATCACGTCTTACCGTGGATTTTTGCAGGAATGGCAAAAAACCATTTTGCGAAATGTTCAGATTTGATTTCAAGTCATGGACAAGACAAACAACACTTGTATCTAATTTATAAAAAAATGTGAGCTAAATTAATCCATTTGGGATTACTGTATGGCAGATATATATCTGCATAAATCTCTTTGTTGTGAAAGCCAATCTCTGTTATGCTTCAAAATGAAAATTAGGCATCTCCTGCTTGGGGTCGCCGCTCAGTGACAGTAAAACAAGTTGCAGTCTATGTATTATAATGTATTTTAGTATTATGGTATTTTAGTATTTTAGTATTAAACAGCCTGGCAAACTTAATCCCTTGGGTTAATAATATGGCAGTTATATATATATATCACTTAAAATCTCTTTGGCAGGGGAAAGCCACTATCTGACATCTTTAATTTGACAGAGAGAGTGAAATATTTAGGTTTTTCTGTCGCTTGAGGGTGAACGAGAAAGATTGTGTTTATTCAGTTATATATAGTGTCACATTACAGATACTTGATTCCTAGGGTTAGATTATAGGCAGTTAATAAGTCAAGTCTCTTTGTAGTGGAAAAACAGAGTTCTGAATGCCATTTTGAAGTTGTTATAAATTGACTTCACAACAAGATGATTATGTCATGTTTTTCTGAAAATTTTAGCAAAAAACAATCGTCTGTTTTTGCCAACAGGAAAATGCCACAAATCCGTCTTGTTCGTTCTGGGACTTCGAGAACAGGTAAAAGTATTTACTGAGAAAAAGTTTATAACTATGGAGCAGTTAGAATAAACTTGATGATGACCTGATAGCTATCCTCTCCAGTGTATGACACATATATGGAAGGTGACCAGGGCAAACCAGGCCCAGAGAGGTCATGTTTGGGTCCTTTTTCAATGCTCATTTAGGGCTTGTAACACCCTGAGGGTCACTAGTTCAAATATCGTTCTAGACACCCACCACACCCCCACCCCTCCAAAAAAAAATTCTGTTTTCAGGTATATAATTTTCCAGTCAGTTGTTCCACTGTTCATTTTATACCTCTATCAAAGCAAAAAAGTAAGAGAAAGGATAAGAAACTGGAAATATAGGTAGAAAAAAAGGGTCTACATTTTGGGGTACATGCAGGTAAACCTGTCAATAGTGTAAAGGGCTACTCTCGGCCCACCGGTGTGGTAGTAATTAATAATGGAGTTTTCTCAACGGAACTTAATATCTCATGTCCGCAAATGGTGGCCACGTTTTAAGCCGAGCAAGACTTATGCACAGAGGCAGCCATGAGCCGTATTAAGCTGCCATTTTGGATTAATTACGATGTACATACCATTGGGAAGAAATGTAACAACAAGTTTGAACTTTTCCTTGACAGTTCCTATGGAGAGTGGTCTAATATGGGATGTAAGGTCATTAAAAGCAACAGCACCCACACTGTTTGCTCCTGTAACCACCTGACCAACTTTGCCATCTTGATGAACCATCAAGCAGTCGAGGTGAGTACGGCTTACAGTCTATCCAAAGGAAGATTGGCGTTCTGGGAACTTTGAGGGGGGGGGGAGGGGGGAGTCATTGAAAGGAAAAAAACAGTCAGGCTTCTAATGGGGATAGGAAGGAGAGGGAAGGAGGCAGGGAAAGGGGGAGAGGGGTATAAAAAAGAAGAATGATGTATTCACCATTAATGTTTTTTTCTTTTGGGCTTTTGATCACCATAAAAAGAGATGGTGTGAGGGTTGGCATGTCACTAACAATATGAGGCTAGAAGTTTTCAGATGAAAATTGATCCCTACTTTGTGTACTGATTCTACATACTTTTATATCCCAGGAATATTTTCTCTCACTTAAAGTATTCATAAACATATTTTCTGCGACCTGAAGTTGGTTAAAAATAATTGCAAACAATTTCGGATGTCAGGAAAAGGTTAGAAATGTATCTTATACTCCGTACAATTATTGCTGATCCCTGTAGAATGTCAATCGTACCAACAGAGAGATGGGACTTCTCTTGTCTCCATTTGGCATCTATCTCCATGGACTGGGAAGTATCAAGCCTTTAGATCGATCGATCGATTGATTGGTTGACGGATAGATTGATTGATTGGTTGTCAAGGCAATGCAAATCCTCTCCCTGTTGTTTATCTTCAGTTACATGTTGTGATATTGACAGGATTAAGACATAACACTTATCTATTTAATACTACTATTTACCTTTGTTCTAGATCTCCGTGGAGCACAGCTTTGTTCTGTCCGTGATCACCTATTTTGGTTTCATTATATCCAGTGTCTGTCTGCTGCTCGCTTTCATCACCTTTTGTATGTTCAAGTGAGTTTCTTTCATCTTAATACTCCTTTAAACGATGACAGGGTGGAAACAAAAATGATGTAACTTTGAATTATTTATGGGTGACCTGGGGGATCTCATTAGGCCGATATCTGATATCTTCGTAGCATCATAACATCATATTTTAATAATGTAAACAGTACGGATAAAGTAAAGACAATGGAGATTTTCTCAGCATTTCAGAGCAAAGTATTCTGTCCAAGGGGGGCTGCCATGTTTGTGAGGTTTGTGCTAGATTTATCAATTGCTAACAGTACCATTTCTGGTCATGGGTAAATGTGTAGGTGTTAATCTATGAGGGTAGAAAAAGTTGATGAATTAAAATTGTAAAGACAAACATTTAAAAAGGCATTATTCAAGGGTGTAAGAAGTTCATTAATGGAGAAAACTTTGAAGAGGATAAAAAGATTAATATTTGTTATTAATCCAAGCATACCCAGAATCCCATGTATGTTGTTTGGGAGACCTGTTGAATATAATGGATGAGCTGGGACAGTGTTTATCTATTGATCCTCTTCTGATACTGCTGATTATAAATCAACTTTGACCTCAGTTATGAAGATTTTTGTTTTTTTTGAAAATTCTTTGAAAGCTCTTTTTATTTTTTTTTTTTGAGTTGAAGAATGTTATGGAAGTTACTGCTGTTAATAAAGTTCAAATAACATGCCTTTTAGCTGAACTTTGCAAAGTAAACTAATGAATAAGAAGCTTCTTAGAAGTCTGTCCACAAATAATAGGTGTCTACTTTGATTGATTAGTTGAATCGTTGAGTGGAGTAGGTGAAACGTTCACTACAGTTGGAATCGGTAATTACTCAATACACATAAGATAAAACATCAGATTGGTTTTTAACTGTTTGTAAAATCTCAGATAGAATACCCCCCATGGTTAATACACAGATTAAAGTCACAATTTGTGATCAAAGTTCATCGGGGTAAAATTTGCTGGTACAATTATCTTGGAGAGCCATACTTCCTTCACTTTGTGAAACCTTTGTGGTTTTAATTTGTGAAAAGATTGAATCTATGATTACACGCTACCTGTTTATTTGACCAATTGCTTCCAGGTGCCAAAACAAGCATACTTCACTTCCAAGAAAATATGTGAAGACTCGAATATTAAGGCACCTTGATAATGTTAGGGTCAGAATAAAATTGATTAGTCAGTAAACTTTGGTCTGAACAAGTAGAAATATTTACAGAAACTGAAACACTTGCTAATGTAAAGTCAGTAAAGGTCAGAATAAAAATGGTTAGTCAGTAAACTTTGGTCTGAACAAGTAGAAATATTTACAGAAACTGAAACACGTTGATAATGGAAGTCATTATTAATAAATTAACCTTGCCTTTTGAGGGGGGGGGGGGGTTGTTACTGGGTATAAATCATTTCCAGGAAAACCAAGAAGACTTGACTGAGAAAAGTAGGTAACATAAGGTCAATGTTAATAGATTACCGGTGATATCGATTCTAAACGCACAGGAAACTACTTCAAGGTAAAACTGTGCAGACTGGACTAATAAACATTGATAATGTTAGTTCAGTATTGTTAGTTGGTAATAGTGGTCAAATTTATGGGGGGGAAAAAAATTGAAAAGTTTTGTATTGATAATGTATTAATAAGGATTACTCATAACCTGATGTTAAGAAGTGGATGTTTTCAACAAAATATATTTTTATTTTCCAAAAGGAACTTACAAAATGATCGAACCACCATACACAAGAACCTCTGTCTGACCCTACTGATTGCTGAGGTCATCTTCATGGCTGGTATCAGTCAGGTCGGAGAAAAGGTAAGCTGGTCTCAGTTAATGGACATGTTCGGATTTGTAGATGTCTTTCAAATATGTGTGGAATTATTCCTGTCCTTTTAAGTGGGGGGGGGGGGGACCTTCCTTTTTTTCAGTCTCTGCAAAAAGTGGTGTGATAAGAAAATAGAAAAAACTTTCTGAAGACTATATGTTTGCAACTTGTTACTAAAAGTTTAAATCCATTTTGGTATCAGTCCGGCATTTTGAGTGTCGAAAGTCGAAAATAAATCGATAATTTGAGTAGTACTGAAAGACACCAGATCAATTTATTCCCGTGACGATAACTCTCATTTCTCTCTCTTGATTAACTAGATTGTTTGTAGCATCATAGCCATGTTCCTCCACTATTTCTTCCTCTCTGCATTCGCCTGGATGTGTCTGGAGGGAATCCAACTCTACGTCATGTTGGTGGAGGTCTTTGAAGCAGAGAGTTCTCGCCGAAAATACTACTACCCCTTCGGCTATGGTGAGTCTGTCGATAAAGTGCCCTGGCTACTGGGCAAAGTCACCGAGCAATGTCAAAATGAATTAACAAACTGCATGAAAGAAAGAGCATATATACAATTTGATGTAACTAATAAACTACTTTCTAGATCCTGTTCGGTACACAACAAATGTCATTACTCAGACTACTTGGACTATTTTCTAGCCAGATTCATACATATCATAAAGTTTAAAATGTTGCTGTATGAGTTGGATATTTTCACAAACTATAAATTATTTGGAAAGTTTAATCTCTCAAAGATGTAGGTTTTTTTGTTGTCATGTTCATCTATTTTAATGGAGGTGAATTATCTGTAAGGGTGGCAGTTGGTTAGAAGGTATCGCAAAGCAGATTAATAGCTGTTTCTCTTTTCTTTCCTTATCAACTTTGCACTTCACTAAATGTTAATCACAACGAATGAGTCACTGGCTCCTTATCGTAACAATCAGTACCACACCGGATTAATGTATGAAGGTAACGTTGATGTCATATTTGTTCTTCTTCCTCTCCGCAGGTCTCCCAGCTGTAGTGGTGGCAGTCTCTGCTGCCCTCAATTTCCATGGTTACGGCACAGAAACATAGTGAGTTTTATGCTCCCATCGTTTGCGATCCTCGTGAGAGGGCTATGAGTCAAAATTTACCGAGACATTTTTTTTTATCGTTATCATTATTATATTATCCTTTTTGCATATCAGCTTTCTGCTTAAGTATAAGATTGTTTTCATGGTTAGGGCTTACCACTTTATGGACTGTGGAACAAGTTAATGGTGTGTGCATATGTGTATGATGAATAAGGAGTTCATCAGTTTTATTTACAGTTCAAGCAATTAGAGAAATAGACATTAATGCATAGATAACATCAGAGAGAAACAGGCTGTTCACATCATGTTACCGATGTGATTCGCTAGGTTGTTGTAAACATTGAATGGTGTAATCAATCGAATATGCTACCAATGCAATCCGCACCTCAGAGAAATTCATCCATCCAGATTTTTTAGGTTAAAGTGTTCCCGTACCCCATGTTTATCAATATTTTATTTGAAAGTGCTAGCACTCGTGATTGCAAGCGACTTTCAAATAAGCCGGTACAATAAAAATATTCTTTTGGAAATGATAAAACGACAGTGTCATATTTCAGTAATATTGAAATCAAAATATGTTAGTATTACAAAGTAAGATGCTAAGACTTAGATTAGTCTGGTAACCATGGGAACTTGGACTAGACTAGTAACCATGGGGAATTAATTCCAAAGTGAGAAGAATGTCGTCAGTTAAGCCCTAGAAAGATGCCAAGACAAAGGTAGAGATTAAAAGATGTATTATAGTCAGTTCTGACTGGTTTGGTCTTAGATTTCAATCAAGTTTCATAAAGACAATAGACAGAATGATGATGTGGTAATTGTGCTTGTTCTAGATGATTTTGATAAGAGATAAGTACTACTGACAATGGATAATGAAGTTTGGAGTGTGTGTAAATGGCATGACTTGTCTTATTCAATCATTGTGTATTAATTCTGCCTCAACAGAGAGATAGAGAGAGGGGGTGGTGTGGGTGGGGGAGGGGAAGAGGGTGGGACGGGCAGAGTGGAAGTGTGTAGTAGCATCGATATCTTCTTTTTCTTCTCGTTCAGAATGACAGGCACATTAGTCGTCACATCTTAATGAAATTTGATGCACTCGATGGAAAGAATATAGCTTGGAATGAAAATGCTATTATTAAGATCTTTAATGAGAAATCTTGATGAATGATAATGAATATGCTAAGTGTATTAGCAGTTGATGCATTTGGATCAATTCACCGATTTGGAAACAAGTATTGTGTTATCAAGCCAGTTGGGACATTTCGCCTTATGCTAATACCACACTATAACTGTCCTTCTGTAACATGCTTCAAAGCACTCGCACTGACAGTACAAACAGTTCTTACTTCAAAGACTGCCTTTATTAAAGCAGTACATTGAAGTACAGTATGGAAAGATTGTCCCCAACTGGGTGCTGTTGTAAGAGCAGTTATGAATATTGATGAGTGGTTAATGAATATGGATACTGCCAATTTAATATAATGCATTAGAAAGAAACACACACCCCTGGGAACAATGATTCTCTAATTACGATTGTGCATTGACGATTGCGCATGACTATGTATATTGTTAGAATACAGTACACCCAGTAGGGACAAGTTTCTATATCCTGTACTCTCATGTCATGCTTTAAAGCACTCGTTCTGACAATATGGGCAATACCAATAATCATGTTTCTGTCAGAAAAATGGTAGGAACTGTGAATACTGTCAGTACGAGTGCATTGAAGCATGACATGGGAGGACAGTATATTGAGTGCTATCAACATTGGAAAATTGTCCCAAACTGGTTGGTTGTACTGTACTTTTGATGGCTAATTCTAAGGTTATATTAGATATTTGCAAAGCATAATATTAACAGTATTGTTGCTGAGGGTGACCTGAACCAAACATTGCAAGGGATAGACTAGTTGTAACTTTTATCTTTGATTATGTCTGATCACATCATATTCCTATCTATATATAGGAATATTGTTATGATTCTATTTGTTATTTGTTGTGTCCATCTCTTGTCTCTTTGCAGCTGTTGGTTGTCTACTGATAAATACTTTATTTGGGCATTTGTTGCACCCATTTGTGTCATTATTTTGGTGAGTAAACGCTCCGTTTTTAGCCATAACAGAGAATTTTGGTAGTGGGACAAAGAAGATGAAGATGGTGTCTATAGTTGAGGAAATGTGAAAAACTCAAAGTGTGAATTTAACATTGTTTGCTAAAGTTAGCTGCAAAAGTAGGAAAAATCTGGTTAATTGGAGATGTAGATCAGCTTTTTGAACCTCAGAATGTGGCATGTAGATGCACCTCTTTTATGTATAATCCTCAGATGGTGGTGTTTATTATGAAGGTCAGAGGTCATCTGAGATCAGCTTTTCCACACTGGAAGACTATTTTGGAAAAAAGTGGCTAAATTGCTGATATATTTTGCAATCCGTATCAGCTGTTTATTTAGTTATTGAGTCTTACTAATATTTCTGTAATGGTCAATATAGTTGGAACTCTCTGACGTCCTGGTTAGGACTTGCGACATATTATATTTAGTTGCTCTTTCAAGGGAATGACTAACATTTTAAAGCAAGGAATCACAAAGCTTGGGCTAGTATAGGTATCACAGCATTTAAAAAAAAATAATAAAAACAAAATATATATATATATATTTTTATGATTATTTTTTTTTATGAACCCCTGTGATAACAATCTATCTCGCTCAACTTTAACAGGTTAACACAGTTTTTCTGACAATGGCGATGTTCATTATGTGTAGACACAGCAAACTGCAGACCAACCCAAAGGAAAAGAATATGGGAGAAAAGATCTCGTGAGTACTCAAGTCTAATTTCATTTACACTTGAGGCATTGTAAAGTGGTCAGAATTTTTAAACGGTATTTGAAGTATTTTTGTTTTTTAAATAAAACCTTTGATAGACCAGTTTTGTTTTCATTCTATGGTATTTCGCAACAAAACTTTGTTTAGATCTGTCCAATGACTAAACAATTTCCAACTTCCTGTTTGCTTATTCCACAACACCTGTGTTGCGGTATCACGTTATACGTCACTTATTACTACCTTAATGATGAAAAACCATAAGCTTTCTACTGCAGGGCAAGGTCCGTCCATCTACGTAATACCACACCTTTTATTACGGTTTGTTTTGAAATTGCTCACCTATTACTTCTCAAACATATGCTTGAGGTAATATTAACAATAGTACACAAACATACTAGCTGAGTTTGTACTGTAAATGATTCCTGTAAGGCTGTCGATAATATCTACATCTCCTTGCACAGGAAGGGTTCGTGGGTGGGAGAGGTATGTTTTAATCCCCCGAAAAAAAAACAAGTCTTGTGTTCATCCAGTGTACTTTTCAAAACACAATGGCTTCATAAATGGATCAGACACTTGAAAATAGGTCAGAATGGTAATTTTAGATCAAGTCTTTTGCCAGTGAAGTGGATCGTTACTGGCAGATCAAATTTTCATCGTTGTATCATGATCCTCGTTGGTAGGTAAGGTCTCTAATCATTCAGATCCCACGGATGAATACATTATTTGTTAATGGATCAACCTTCCATTAATGGATCAAGGGTGAGTGGTAGATCAGTTCTCCAATCACAAAAAGTGGGGATCCAAAAGGGGATCAAATATTCACAGAAGGATCAGGTCCTTATGGTGATGATGAGATCTCCCTTCAGGAGGAGTGAATCCTGGTTGATAAAATGTTCATGAATGGATCAAGTCTTTGGTGAGGGATCAGGTTAAATGCATTCTCCATTTTGAAATGGATCCCAAAACTGTAGGTCAAATCTCTGTGACTGAATCAGAAATCCCTATGGTGGATCGTATGTCCATTCATGAATATATTGAATCCTTTGTTATATTAAATGCTGACTAACGGATCAAGCTTTTAACAAATCCATTTGGTGGATCATGTCTTCCTCTAAAATTGGGTTCCTTTCTTTAGATCAAATCACCATCAATTGATAGGCGATGGGCTAAGTTTTCAAGTTATCGCTCTCACCTATTGATATCTCTTGATGATTCTGATGCAATTGACAGATAACTGTTCAAAACAACTAAAACATTATGGACTCATTAGCCCTCTTCCTGGTTTGGTTGTTTATTTGTGTTTGATTATTCATTCTTAACGAGTCACCACAAACTTGTTTTTGGTAACGCAAATAGATGTCGGTTATAAGCGAGAATTTGCACCTTTCTTTTGCCTGGATTAGCCTTTGTAATCGCTTGATCCATTTATAGTGGATTGGGTTCCAGATTAAACACGTTTCATCTGGAGGACATTGATGATGTCACAACTCAGACTTATCTCCTCATGATGTTAAAACATCTTTTATGACAGTTGTGCAATCAGACAACCACAACTTGACGCCTACCATTTTATGTCGCTACAGAGAAAGGCGAAGGATGACCTTAAAACATATTTTATCATAGTTATAAAGTAATTGATCATTTATAAATATATATGACATATTTTGGTACATATCTGCGGAGTGGATCTTTATTGGGCTTGCAGAGCAACGTGTGGTGTTATAAATATTTTGGTTGATCGTTAAGGTTGCTCGGAGGGTTTCGTTATGGATTATTATCAAACGATCTGGGTGAGGTACTTATTATTTATCAGTTGGTATCAGACTGACTCTTCCATTGTCAGGGGCGATAAATCTTCATGAATGCAGAATAAGTTATTTATCAATGCTATATTAGATCATACATTAATAAAGGGACTGTTACGAAACAAAGAAGGATTTCAGTAAGTGTACAAAGGAATGAGGTCGCTGATTTTCTTGATAAAGCAAAAGAATAGGTCTGTGATAATTTCACAAATGATGTTTCATAATTGATTAGAAATGATTGAGTGGAAATAAAAAAAAAAGATGTTTCTTTTGATAGACCGTAGCTGTGGACCCCTTAAAGCAACAAGCTGCATTTACAGCTTAGTGCATCGCCAGTTATTGTGAATGCTGGGGGGGGGGGGCCTTAAGGAGAAGAGAATGTAAAGTGTTTCTTTGTTGTGTGCGCGTCCATTGTCACTACAGTAAAGAATCCTTTCTCATATCTCAAGAAAATTTGTTTAAACTCCTGAAATTTATGTCTGCTGAAATTTTCATGTGACCGTTCAAGAAGGGAAAAAAGGGGGTTTGCTGAAGTGCGGGGGCCTTAAGGAGAAGAGAATGTAAAAGTGTGTCTTTGTTGTGTGCGCGACCATCGTCACTACAGTGAAGAATCCTTTTTCATATCTCAAGAAAATTTGTTTAAACTCCTGAAATTTATGTCTGCTGAAATTTTCATTTGACCGTTTAAGGAAGGGAAAAAGGGGGTTTGCTGAAGTGTGTAATGCTAGTTTGAATCCAGTGCTATATGGTTGTCAGTTTCAACCTATTAATATAATGGTCAGCAGTGTTGTACCCAAGTATGCTAGATACTCAAAAATGGTCACTGGTGCTTTGAAGGGGGGGGGGGTAATGGCAGGGGGGTCAACTACTTTTCAAAACTTAGGGCAACTTTTCGCACTCTAACATTGAGGGTGATACTGATGTTCTTCATGCCATTGTTTAAACTGGTTGTTAGTTTCTGGTAAAGGATTTGCCTCGTACAATCGGTCTCTCGTTTCTCTATGTGTCCGATTCTCCCGTGGCTGGAACCCATTTTAAGAGACTATCATTCTTTTTTGAATTGTGCTATTGTTATCAGTGGACAACACCACATGCCTGCAGACAATCCCTCCTGTGACTGCCAACCAGACCAACACCCCGAAGGCAATTTCCACGTGGTCTTGTAAGAGAAACGATCCATGAAGTCGTTATTGATTGTGTTATTAAATGTTTGTGCCACAAAATTTGTTTGAAACCTTTTTACTTTTAAATACTCTAGTAAACATATTACGTTTCCTTTTGTTTGTTATACTCTCTGTCAGAGAAGTATGTTTAATTTTTCTGCATGCAAATGTAGTCTTTATATTTTAGTATTTTCAGTTTTAGGGGTTCCACACCCCAACTCCCCCTTCCTACCCGACATTGGCTCACCTAGGAGATAGATTTTGTTCCAAGTTGAGTTCAAGTTTTCGCTCTCCACCCATCCATGGATGAGGGAGGGACTGAGTGAGAAAAATTCTCCTGACCTAAATATTTTGTTGCCACATAAATTGCTTAACATCTGTCCCTCATTTAATCTCACCCTTCTGTGTAGATTACAGACAACTGGATTTTGCAAATTTTCTTCTCGTTGGTGGTGATATTAAGGAGAGTTAGAATATTAAGGCCCATTTGTATCGTGTGGCCAGCTGGGCCCATAGGACACAAGAACTAAGCGACCTAAGAAGGAAATAAGCCCTCCTTATTTTCGTTACGTATTTCCGGAACTTGAAACTATACCCCATGCTTTGTTTTTATAGCTTGATTCTTTTTTTCAGTCCTGTGCTTCTGTTTGCAAAAATTATCATCTATAGTTTGTGGTTTAATTTTTTGTAATACCTGCATGATTTATGTCATTGCATGGTCTGGTCAGATGTATCTCGCTGCTTGCCAGGGGCGACCCCTGGAGCCGAGTCCCTCTTGCCAGGGGCGACCCCTGGAGTTGAGTCCCTCTTTCCAGGGCAACCCCTGGAGTCGAGTCCCTCTGCCAGGGGCGACCCCTGGAGTGAAGTCCCTCGCTTAGGCCTAATCATTTATATAGCCTCTTGTTATAAACCCTTACCGTCATTTCAAATTTGGAGATTCTGTCAACTACCCTTATCACAAATAGCAATCCCATGAATGATGGTAGAGAGATGAGTGATAAGGTACTTTTATGATTGTTTTATCTTCCCGACCCTATGTAAGCAGGACTTTGAGCCTTGCAGATCATAGCAGATGATAAAATACTGGACTCGTCAGTTTGGGGTGACAAAGTAGCCTGCTGACCTGGAAACTACTTCAACTCCTAAATCTGATCTATAATTTTAAGCAACTAATCAATTTCTTGTTGGCGTAAGGATGTGGCTTAGTGTATCCTTTAGAAAGTCGATGTTAATGAGCGATTTACTTCACTCCTACTCCGGTATTCCCAATGAAAAGTAACAGCTCCATACCATCACTAGCTGACTTTGAAGATTGGGTTGTTAGTGCCAACATTGACAGTATAGAGACCGGGTGGGGGGAGGGAGAGGGGCGGAGGGGGGGGGGAGCAATTGGTTGTATAAGTTTCTCCTGTTTGTACAACTATTTTTGCTAACTATTTTCTTTGTTCATTATTTCCTGTCTTTTCTTTTCCAATCGTTCTCTCTATAAGTGAGGACCAACTTTACACCCCATCAGACAAACTCATGTAAGATCACGTCTAATCGTAAGAGTGCTGCTGTATCATTTGCTGGAATGGTGTCAGCAGCCTTCGTTTGATGTTATCTGGTGTCTGTAGTGGGATTATGTGTTTGATTCATTTATAATTGCATATCTGTCTGTCTTCGTTTATATAGATGGCGTTTATAAGCTTTCGTCAAAATTCAGTCGGGGGTATATGTTCTTCATATCTCTAAAATCTTGACAGAGGTATACAAACCTTTTTGGGGTTTCCAAGGGGAAATTGGGTTAGGGGAGACTGAATGGAAAAGTGAATGTACCGTTGTGGGAAGGAGAACACACACTGCAGTAAGGATGTGAGGTTTTTTGTAGGGTTTAACTGATAACAACAGACACTTTGTTGATTTAACTCTGTTAAGATCTTATCTCCGAGAGGCAGATGCTTCTCCTCCCTGACGAGTTTCTGTTAGTCGTCGCAGGTTCAAAAATCTAGTTCGATACGAAGAGAAAACAGTCGGAATATGATTAAACGGACAAATAAACAGACAGGTCTGTAAGAAAAAGTTCACCAAGGTTACGTAGGTATTATAGAGAACTACACGTTGTTTAGCCACTGGATATTTATGTATAGCATATGTCAAGTCTAGGAGTGACTTTGTTGTTTAACAATGCCAGTCTTGTCTTGTGACAGGTAGTGTTTGGGTTATAACTTTATACTGAAAAGTTGCATCATACATGTTAGTAAATGTTGACAAAACTTGGTTCAACTTTGGTTTACTTGAAGGATATTTGAGATAAGATATGTGGTCAAATCAGTGTTACATAGTATACAAGCATGTTATTTTTTACCAGGTTTTCATGTTTGATTTTTTTGACCAGGTTTTTAAATGAATTGCATGAAAATTGACCGGGTCTTTCATATGGTATTCTCATCAGGTTTATCATGTGATACTTGACTATTAAACTAATGATGGTTAAGTAGGTCTTCATATGAATGTTTGACCAGGTATTATGTATGATTTTAACCTGGTTTCTCATGAAAACTTGACTAGATTTTTCCTAAGATCTTTGACCAGGTTCTTCATATGATATTTCATGGGACATGATATGCCTTGGTGGAATGTGGTTATCGGGTACTATTGTGCTTGTGTTTGTATTCAAGGTAGCATACGCCCATTAAAAGCCCCATTGACTTACACACTAAATCACAGAAGTAATGTGGTCTCTAAGTCTAGATAGAAGTTCTCATTAGCTAAACGCTACCCATCACCAGATAGCTGACAAGTTGGCCTTTCATGGCAATATCAATTTTCCGTATAATGACCATGTAGCTTTTTTGCTATCCGAGCCGGAAGTTTTCGTCACTTGTAAACAAACCTCTTTCACTCAGTGGTAAACAATTTTCCTACGCTGCTCCTGGGAGGCCTTAAAGGGGTCTAAAATTGCCTCAATTGACCCAATTTTCTCACTACATGCACTTCCATTCATGCTCTTCAACATGCAAGCCACAAAAAACTAGATCGTGATTGATAACAGGTCAAAAAAGATGTTCTCCTTCTGCTTTTTGGCACTTTTCCTGAAGGAGAACACTTGGGGCGGATTGATATAGACGCTAATTGGAGTATGCCAATTTATACAGTTGTAGGGTACTATGGTGCTTGATAAATGTATATACTTGCATGTTCTGGTTCATTCATTGTGCTTCGTTTCCTGGGTTGTAATTCAGTGTATTGTATTGAGTGGTGGTGGTTGGTATGTAGTTGATGAGTTTGTTGTGTATTCAGTTCTAATATTTTAGTAGTCTTGAAATATGAAGGATGTTTGCGGTTGCTTTTGTTTGCATTGTGGCAGTTTTAGATCGTGTTTAAGTTATGATGAATGAATTGTAATAATATTAAATGATTAAGAAACACAGAGGGGATGGGGAAATTCCCTATGACAGTATTCATCTCCAGTTTCTAGGGAAGGAGGAAAGGGGATCATCTCACAAAGTATTTTGCAAAAGTATCAGATGGTAAACTAACCTTTGTTGTCTGCTAATGACATTAAACAAAGAACATTGAAAAAAGAGTTATGTATACTTATTATAAAGCATTTTCTTTAGTGTATGGCCTGGTTTCTAAAATGAAATTGGTAAGTATGTTTGAAGGTATGACCCATATCTCCATGCGTAAGACTCTAGGATTACATCTCACTACCAGATGAGAACTTCCCTTTTCTCCCTCCTGTCTTTTATTATCTTCTCAAACTCTTTCATATCTTGATATCGATTTTGCGAGAACTGTTAACGGACTGTGATTATTCACATTCTTTCAACATTATTCTGTTTATCTCTTCGGCTGTCTAGTGTGGGGAACACACGTATGGAGTACATCTCGTAAGTACTTTGATCTACGCAATCAACGGTTGTTGTGTGTAACGCGCTTGGTGCTGGTAACCCGTTTGGTGTTTTGCTTTTTATACCTTAATAAATATTGGTGATGGAATGTATGAAAATTATTCCTACTTAACCCTAAACTGTATCCCTTTTTAAAAAAAATGTTAATATGTGAAACAAAATATAAAGCAAAATCCATTAACATATTTGGTGGAGGGATGTATCTTTCTTCATGCTGGTGAAGTTTCTTCTCCACTAATGTATAGAAGGACAGAAAATTGTACTTACCAATTTCAGCTAACCTTAGCATGTTCCTTGGCCCCCCATCCTCCCCCCTCCCAAAAAAGGGGGAAAGGACACTGCCAAGTCAAAATATATTTATACAACTAAAAAGGAACCAAATGTGTTCAAAAGTTCGCTGTCTTGTTCACTGTCTGTTACATGCTGCAAAAAGCCTTTTTATTATTCCAATTTTTTTTTTTTATTATTAAATTTTCTTCTTTTCCCAACAATTCCAAGTCTGTTATCATAGTGTGCTTGTCATATTTTTATGTTCTTTCAACCTGGCAGCTTGCCGGTATGAAATCTATGGTTAAAATGCTACACTTTGTCTTTTTCAAAGTACTGTACAGTGGAGTGAACAAAAAAACCTGCCATGTTTTGGTGTCCTCATTCTGATGTGTCTGGTCATAAAATATCTGAAGTGTTCTTTTCAATTTTGGACCTTTCTTTGTATTTGGATTCAGTGATATGCAATCATGCAGTTGACTGACCCATAGTGTTTGATCCAGCCCACTTTGCAAATAAATTTTGGGATAGAATTGAGAGTTGAGTCTTAAATTACCAGCCAATTTATAAGTTCAGGATGTGGTAGGGCCTAAATATCATCATGATAGGGCCTTAATATCATCATTGATAGGGCCTAAATATCATCATTGATAGGGCCTAAATATCATCATTGATAGGGCCTAAATATCATCATTGATAGGGCCTAAATATCACCATTGATAGGGCCTAAGTATCATCATGATAGGGCCTAAATATCATCGTTGAAGCATGGTTGAAGGTACTAAATATCATCATTGATAGGGCCTAAATATCATCATTGATAGGGCCTGGTTGTTCTACAGCATCTCATAGCATAAAGATACAGCTATTCATAGCATTCTTAGCATACATCAAAAGTAGAACATAATTTGTTTCTATGGCTGTAGCACATTTTTATGTGATGAGAAATACCTAATAAGATTTGTACAAAACACTCATCACACTGCGAACTCAAGGACGTTGTTATCCATTTACTCATAGACATGAATGCAACCAGCTCTTGTACCTACTATATCTACTTCTTATGTTTTGGGATATTTATTTGATTAAATTTAGAGAGCTAGTGAACATCAGGCCCATTTTGAGAGTGTGAACACACAGTATATACTATCTATGTAAATGCCAGCGAATTTGGCTCTTTGCCAGTAGAGAGAAGAAAAGGCATTTGAATTTTTCTGCCAGTGCAAAGTTCGTGTTGCTTTTGTGTGTTTCTGTAATTAAGGGCAAATGCAAGTGGGAATTTGATTTCAGCCAGTGGATTTTTCACGCACTGGCATTTTCTGACTGTTATAGCAAGTGGCTTCGACTAGGTAAAATTCTAGGCCTGAACAGGTAAATTCAGAAGACCTGGATTCTGGTAGATGTGTGTAGGGAATTCATATTTGGCTCAGCAATCGGGAGATTCGAGGATTATAGATATTACAGCATAGTAAACAATAGCAAACCTGTGTGAATGTACCTGACTTCATACAAGCCTATGTGTTTCCATGTGTTTATGTCCTTCATTGAAAGTATGATAATCCACTCTCTGTGACGTCTCTGTCAGCTTTATTTGAAGTCAGGATGAGGATGGCAGTGGTGGGGGTGAGGGGGGAGCAGTTGGTTTGTGGGGCACTGTATTGATTTAATTTGATTGGCCAATCGTTAACCTTTGAAGATAAATCAAGATGTCAAAAGGACTGATTAATTTGTTTTGGGGGTTAACTTTCTACAGTGTGTACAGTATATGATAACGAATGCTTTTGTTAGTACTTGACAAGTATCAATATTTTTTTTTCTTCGTTCAGTATTTGTGAAGGGGCCAAGTGAATATTTGGGGAGGAGGAGGAGGGGGTAAAAACAGCTCATCATGATAATGTGATGGTTTGTTATTTATCAGAAAAGGAAAAAAACAATAATTTAGACAGTCAGGGAATGTATTGTTTACATAATTCAGGTCGATTAATGTAACCAAGACTGACACCTTAAACTATATTACCCTTCCTTTCTCTTATAGCCTTAATGGGACTTCTAATACCTTCATACTACCACACAGGTACAAGATAACCATATTCCTCATGCAGGCCAATCTCCTCATCAACACATTTTATTATTATACCCTGTCATTTGTTTCACACAAAGTATCAAAGTCTGTCATTTTATATTTTCAGTACCTCACATATATTTATTGTTAAGTTGATAGTTTTATTGCATCTGCAGTGGCTGGGAAAGGGTCGTAAAATTTTCGGTAAACCAAATATGAAGTGGTTAGAAATTCTTTGGTATCCAAGGAGTTAATTAGAAGTTGAAGCTTTGTAGTTAAACTTTTTTTTAGATAGGTGAGGGGCCTTGTGCCTGACAGAGTTAAATTTCCATGTGTAGATTTCTTGGGGTTGGGGGCGGGGGGGGGGGGTGAAATATTGGGATTGCCTAGCAAAATTAATCGAACCGAAAACTGTGAGTAGTAAGTTGCTTCAGTTATGTGCTGTGCTTTTACCGCATTGGTATGGTTATTGGAATTAAAAGAAACCCAGCAGTTTCTTTTATAGGGATTTAGAGGGATCAAAAGTCTGGTGCGTCCCTTCTTCCTTCGGTGCCACCTACTTCTGCTACATACAACTGTGCTTACCACAAGTCATTTTAATCTAACATGTTCTTTCAATCCACAAATCATTCCTGTCAAATTCATCTTTTTTCAATTCTCTCCTTTTTTTTGCAAGACACACTGTGTTTATTCAGACTTGTACTGCATTTTTACTGTGCTTACTACGTAATTAACAACTGTGAAATGTCAGATCAATCGTGCCCCAGACTCAGATTTTATAAACTATTTTGCTTCGTCAGGGTTTGCTTTGGATTTTGTTTGGTTTTGGTTTTGTTAAGATAATTTTTTCGGTGGCAGGGTTAATTAATCACCAGAAAGCTTTGTTTGACCACGGAACTGGACTGAGCAAGTTTTTTCTAAGTTCTTACAGCTGAGTAATATCTTTGAAGAGCTGTAGAAGAGGACCTTAGCTGAATGGCTTTTTGATCAATCTAGTGATAATGTTTCCTTCTAAAGTTGTTTACCCTTGTTGACAATCTGACAGAGTCAATCTGTCACTCCAGTAGTGACTATTGTCTTGTATTTGAACACTCTGTTTAATTCCGTCCAAGCCCATGGAGATGACCTCTGATCTCTGATACCATATCTAAATTGTCAACAACTTTGTGTTTGCTTGTGACAGGTTGCCCTAGTGCTTTCTTATCATTGTCATGACCCATGCTAAAAGGAACACAGATATGGACCCTTCAGTGACTCGGTGTCTAGCTGTCAAATTTGACTTTTTAAGTTTATAATATAGGAAGTCAATTGTGAAATATAATAATGAAGAAATGCTTATATCATGCAAGTAGACCTTCAGATAAACCCTGTGATATTAAATTCTTCAACAAGTCCAATCGATTAAATTTGTATTGTATGGGCTTTATCTTTTCTTACCTAGTATTCCAAGCAAAGAATGTTAATTTGTCCTTCCCTAACACTAATGATATTATCCACGACTTTAGCTTTATATTAATTTGTTGCTCAGTCATGTATAACTGTTACTTACTAACTTTCTTTCATAACAAGGACATGAAAATTAATCTGGTTTTTATGGTGACTAAAAACAAAACATTTGAGAACATAATTATAACATTATATTTTATTCACTTTTCAAAATCCCATTTCAACCTGCCACCATTTATACATTTATATCCAACTTTTCTTTCATTTTCTGAAGTTCAAAAAATTATATTATTATTATTATACAAAATTTCTATAGCGCCTTATCCAATCAGAAATTGCTCTAAGGCACTTTACAGTAAAATACATACAAACATGATATTCAAATATATAAATCGATAATGTAAGGTATAAAAAGGGTAGAAAATTTGTTATATACAATCTGACAATAAATTGTATAAGAAAAACTGCAAATGGGAAATCGAAAATTATACAAATAAATTCTTAAAATTTTAAATATATATATGTGTGAAAAATTTTAAATTTTAAATATATGACAATCCAAAACAGGCTTGTCAGATTTTTTTCACAGTTTGGGCTAGAGACCTTTCCCATTTTATCTTCAACTTGGCTGCAATAATATGTTGCAGAAATCCATTCCATGTTTATCATGAGTTCATGACATTAAGCCAAGTCTTAGTGACTAAGATTAAATCATAATTGTACAAGCTTCAATAATGGTTAACGATATAATTCTCTCTTGTTACCGTGAAATGCAAAATTATGCCCTTCAGTTAAGTTTGACATGAAAATTTGTTAAATTGGGTCGAAATACTTTGCTTATCATTCTCAACAATTATTCTTCAATATATCTCACCAGTTTCTTCAAATTATAAACAACAAAAGATGATTTTTTTTTGGGCCATTGTTTCTTTTAAGGGAATACATTAGTACCATTTAAGAAATATAGGATGGAAAACTGATTGGGGAATTTAAAACAATGGAATTCATTACTGTTGGATCTGGGATGGTAGTGACTTACATGATATATTGTGTATGCATCACCATGGAGGTCTAAAATATCTCAAATTTGAGCTATTTTAATAATTCTTATCAAGTTATCATGAGTCCCATATCGTCTTTTATCTTCCTTTATTTTACATCAAGTTTTATGGATTTTCTTCCTTCCGTAGGTCCTGGTTGAGAGGGGCGTTGGTTCTCCTGTGTCTCCTGGGTATTACCTGGGTGTTTGGACTGGCGTACGTCAACGCCAATATGATCGTCTTTGCTTACATCTTCACCATCTTCAATGTACTTCAGGGGATGTTCATCTTCCTCTTCCACTGTCTCATGAATGATAAGGTAAAACATTTTATGATGAAAAAGAGAGTTTAGTACATAATTAGTATAAAATACCTTACGGTCGGAGAAATGACAAATTTTGGATTTTGTATCTGTCCTTGTGTGTCCGTGGACTCACCCACTATTTAAAGTGCTCAGTCCCACCTTCTGTGTCGTGGAGGTTCACATTTTAAGTTTTTCAGCTCTGCATTACATGTTATACTTTTAAATTAAAGCAACTTAACTCACATTAATTTTGAAGAATCAGTGAGGAATTATGGAAGAGGATAAAATAATAATATGGTTGTAAAGTAAAGGTGTAATATCAAACTCCAATATCAAATATCTATTATGATTATGCACATATACTTTACACTGACTCTTGACTGGTATGATGTACCCACCTTTATATACCTTCTGTGTGTTTTATATCCACCTTCTTCCTTCTCGTGTGTAACTGTGATCTCAAGTCACGTCAAAACTCCCAATTTTGATCTTTCAAGGTTCGTAAGGAGTACAGACGGTACATTCGTAACAGTACCTGGCTTCCAGCTTGTATCCGTGACAACTACGGAGGAGTATTCACCAGCAACTCAAACCAACAGCAGTCGTTCAGATCATCCTCCTCAGGGGTGAGTCATCACTATGGAATGCTCGTCCTCCATTTTGAATCGCTCTGAATCCATCTTATATATGATTCTCATTTAGTAGGATTCAGGTGTTAAGAATCCCATAAAATGTGGAGGGTTTTAACTCCACCCGTAAGAAATAACCCTGATCGTGTTGTTATCCTAACTGCCGTGTTTTGACACCATAAGTGAAAGAGTGTAACAGAGGGTGAACGAGGGTAACAGGTGAAAGGGGGTAACAGAGGGTGAAAGAGGATAACAGAGGGTGAAAGAGGATAACAGAGGGTGAAAGAGGATAACAGGGCTGACAGAGTTACAGAGGGTGAAAGAGGATGAAAGAGGGTAACAGGATGAAAGAGGGTAACAGAGGGGAAAGAGGGTAACAGAGAGTGAAAGAGGGTAAAGGCTACCAACTTGTAAAGCAGTGAAGTCCATTTTTTAAGGGAAGATGTCTTGGGTTGTGCAGATAGTTTGAAATTTTAAATAAAAGATTACATTTTCCCCCCCAAAAAAAGTAGAGCATTAGAGTCCAACCTTCAGGAAGAAACTCCACAGCCTTGTATTGTTGTTGCGGTTTTGTGGAAAGCTTTCAACAACGATACAGAATCCACAGGGAACGTAAGACCAGAATAAAATGCATCTTGTCCCTACAGGACCTAGACAGCTTTCAGCATGGATAGTAACTATCCTGGGCCTTTAGGTTGATAGCCTAACAGGTGTAGCTCTCATTGAGATACCCTACGAGAGTTCTTCTCCACCTTCCGATGGTTATGTTTGTCCTCGTTAAAAGTACCAAACCGATGTTGTCAATCTGCAGTGTTATTTTAAACTTTGGTAATTGGTTGAGTTGAATTTCTACATCATCACGCTATTTTGGTCAGTTCTTCAGTTCCAGGAGATTTAAGATTTCCCCCGTTTTAGATGACTAATCTTCCGCTACAGTTGTATGGAACGATCTCGTATAGCCGAAGTAGGAGTAATGTGTCGCAAAGTAGTTCACACTTCACTTTTATCTTTCGACAGAGGGGGCGTGCGGGAGATAGCAAACGCCTCAGCAACACCACAGGATCTTACAGTTTCGACCAACGCAACCACTCGTCTTCATCAGCGTGTAGATTCTCGGGTAAGTTGAGATGAAATTAAGACACTAAATTATTGAACCTCAACACACACACAAACAGGTCAGATATGTCATGACGTCATCGATTGTAACATTTCTATTGTTTTCCACGGTATACAAAGTTATCTGGAGTTGATAAAGATAGTTATTAATATTGTATAAATTGTATCAATATCCTGTTTAAATGTATGCATGACAAGTACAGAAATTGTCATATGCTAGTCTGGAAGGGTTCATATATAAATGAAACACAGATATTTAAGGGTTTTCTGTTTGTCAGCATACTGCAAGCAATATCACACACTCACGTCAATTTGGCTTTCAAGGTAGAAATACGGAAAGCAAGAGAAAATTGGTCCTTCCACTTTTCTCGTTTGCGATGAGTAATTTTGTTTGTTTGTATATTTGACATTTATCAAGGTTGTTTTTGACTTTCCAGTTATTTGTTTCTATATTTTGTTCATGCGGAGAGATTAAATCCAGCCTGTAACATTGATTGTGTATCGGCATATCATTTTATGCAGTGAATGTAATGAGATCGATTATATGTGTGACCAATTGAGTCCATTATGTATGAACAATGCAAGATTGGAACTTAGTATGTAACTTAGTATTGAAACCCTGAAGTCCATTATGTATCAGCAATGCAAGATTGGAACTTGGTATTGTAACCGTGAAGTCCATTATGTATGAACAATGCAATCCTAACTTGGAAGTTAGTATCGCAACTTAGTATTGAAACCTTGAGGTTGATTTTTTCAGGACAATAAAAGTGTTGGAACACAAAGAAATTAATTAATTAACCCAGTCATGACTAATTAACCCAGTTCGATTACAGGAATTCACCTGCTTTGATGCTCTGCATAACCATTAGTTCATTATTTAATCCATGAGTTCTATAAGGGTACTCCAACCTGACATAAAAAAATAAAATACTGCATTCCTAAATCATTATCAGATACAGACAAATAGCCATCTCCATATCACACACTAACATGCATCTTAATCTAAGCAGATGAACATATCTATGGTTTCCTTTCTTTCTGTTTATCTCAATGGCTTTTGTTCTTTATCTTTTGTATTTGATTTCTATAACTTCAAGTTCACTCCTCCCCACCCCCCTCCCCCTCCCCCATCAAAGGAACTTTCATCATGTTGTCATACCATAATCCATCCCTTTCTCTCATCTAAGCTCAGCTCAGCTCAGCTCAGCTTAACAAACTAACAATAGCTAGACGGTACATCTCAAGCTTCCTCACAGTGTTTTAATGAGACATGACCTGTGTCACTAAATTTCAATAGTGAAATGACCCGAACAGCCCCCCCCCCAAAAAAAACCCCTTGTCCCCAAGAGAGAGATAAT
>JAIPMN010006519.1:0-17899 GCA_020650975.1 Apostichopus californicus
CAAAGACGCAATGGCCTTATTTAATGCGCCATAGAGCCCAGAAAACACCTTTAAGGACAGTAAGTATCAATACGTGCTTGCATTACACCTGACCCGGCAGTAGTACGAATCGAACATGCGGAGACCGAATCGCTTAACGATTATTTTTCTATACTGGTTGATGGTCTTGACTTTGATGGCGTATCATACAAGACAAAACGGAAAGCAGCTTCAGCACTGACTTTTGATATCAATCCCAACGCCGTGTTAATATGGGCATATCTAAACGTGTTGTGTCTTAACTTTGAGGTAATAGAATTGTCTTAGATTTTGAATCCAAGATCACATGACATAACCAAATACTCATCTGTATGAGTAAGCATTCAGTAATGCAGCGTCTTGGCGCGAAATCGGAAGCGTTTTGTTCTCTCACAATATTTGAATGGTAACAATATATTACAGATTCTGTCAACGTTCATTTTTGTTGATGTGTTCTTTCATGTTTTCGTAGATTGCTAACGTCTGAAAACCCTTTGCCACAAATTCCACATACGTACGGCTTCTCACCTGTATGGCAACGTTGATGCTTCTGACAATTACCACTCGTTTCAAATCTTTTGTGACAATACCGGCACTCGAAAGGTTTCTCGCCCGTGTGGTACCTCTCATGGATTTTAAGTTCGCTACGATTGGCGAACGGTTTCATGCAGAACTCACAATGGAAACAAGTCTTGCCGGTATGGCGCGTCTCGTGGACCAAGTACATGGAGCGATCGCTAAATTCCTTTCGACAATGACGGCAACGATATTGCTTATGCTGTTGTTTAGGGTCATGTATAACACGGCGACTAACATCCACAGGTTTTACCCGGCTGGGTTCGACATCGACTGCTTGAAATACTACAGGCTTCTGATCCTCCGTGGTGACTTGATTTCTTCGATTACCATCTACACCACTGTCATGGAAGAATGGATGCCCTATACCAAACAGAAAAAAACACAGCACGATTTGTCAGTAAGGTAATTGCCCAACCAGACTGGCATAGAACAGATTATAGACAGACACACACGGACGGTTCAGAATTACCCATGGAGCTATAAACAGATAGCTCCATGGAATTAAACAGCTCCATTTGTTCATTGCATCTCATATTCGTTCTCCGATACGGGAAATGAATTGATACATTCTTCAAGCTTCTGAGAACATAGTCGTCAACGTATCCTGATTATACTATACTTAGATATACAGGACATCTAATAATTTGTTACAGGTCTATTTTCAGACAACAAAGTTTGACTACATGTTAGGAGCGTCTTCAACATACAAATCTGTCGGTTGACATTAGCTTCAAACTGCTTTTTGAGTTGTTATTGTGTAATGCTTTGATACCAATCGATCCCATCACAACGTAAAATCTAGGTCGATAATTTCCCCTAAGCCATTACTTTTATTCCAAGTACAGTAAATAAAGAAGTGTCTGGACGATAAAATGTCGAATAAATTAATCAATTAATTTCGTACTCATAAACCAACCTTCCTTTGATCGATTACAACAGTATTTTGTGGTATACTTTGTTGTTCTAAGTGGGCAACCGAAAAGCAAATTTAAATTATAAAATGATTGTGGTAAAAGAGTTAGTGTTATTTACACTATATGAGGATTTGAGTCACGACGAAGATACAGTCATTGGATGACCATTCATTATAGTTAACGACTAATAAAATATGTAATGGGCAACCCAATGAAAGACGACTTATGAGTTGTTGTATCTCGCGACATCATTCGGCTTTAATTTTGTTCAGAGTATATATTTCCATAGAAACGCTTGATTAATCTTAAAGAACACGGAGTGAACACATTGCATCATTGTACGAAGACGCTCCTAAATAATGCAACTTAGAAGTTCAAACTTCAGTGTGTAATGTAGGCCAGACCTATTCGGCGTCTATACATCAGACCCATATTCCAAACCAATGAACTTCAAAGTTGCGAGAGAGAGAGAGAGCAATATACAAGTTCTGCGAAATGTGAGCTGGTTTTTAATGTCAATATTAACTCAATGCATGATTGATGTCAAATTACTGAGAACAAGTGTCCTGTAGCCAAAGCATCCCTTGCCTCGAAATCGTCTGCATTTCTGACGAATAAAGCTAAGACGAGTTCAATATTTGGTTTCAAAAAAGGAAAGTTTCGACTTTACCTAAGCGGAAATACAATTGACATCACAGCTATTTATACTCCTTGAATTATTATCCTTAGATCATCAAGCGCACATCTGCCTTCAATAATACTGCCAAATGTCAAGAGGCAACCAAGACAGTAACTAAAGCTTGAGGTCAATTTTGCAATCTTAAAAGAACCATGAAGTACCTTGTCGAAGCTTGTAAGTAAATTGAGCAAGGATAATATGGTAATAATGCATGCTGGCACCTGCAGCAATTCTCAAGACAAACCTTTTTTTTAGAATTATTTACGTGCATCTGAAGTGACCGATTATATAATTCTCAATTTCAGAAAAATTAACGTCTGAAATTGTTCGCTAGTGTACCATATTTACCACAGTAACCTTTGATGTCCCCCAAGCCCAGCTTAGACATGGCGCCGAAACTAATAACAACTATCAGAAGTGTTCTTGTAAAGATGACGTTATAGAAAAGAATTCAAATACTATTATGCACTAGTTTCTTGCTTGCAAGTACTTAATTGATGCTCTTAAGGTGTCAGGGTATCTAATTGTTATTTTTTCTCTGACGTTTTCAACGTACAATCTGTTTGGACTAACAACTTAGATATCTTTAGTAAACGCATTATTAACACAACCAACACTATTCATAGGATATGAAGCCTTTGCACACGAACCAAATTACTATTGATTCAGTAAGTATGGCATGTTGATCTCTTTGACCTTAGCAGAGCACAACTCATTCAGCATGGGGTATAACAGAAAACGGTCGCATAACATTTAACAGCAATAGGAAGTGATGGAATGGATAGGCTACTGAAATGATATAAAGCAGAGAAAGGATTTTCCAAATTTGCTAATGGAATCATCTTTCGTGTAAGAGAAAACAAAATATATTTACAAACTAGCAAGCGGTAGGTGGGGGGTGGGGGGAGAGAAAACACGGAGGGGGGCCTTGCAAGAACACCCTTACAATTACCAGTAGATTAAAGGTGCATGAATAAGATACATTTATAGGACTATTTTGAGCGTGTTTGTACAAAGTCTTACATTTCTATTTCCTGTTTTCAATTCCTGCCATTGCCTTAACTATATCTTATCAAATCTTTAATTAGCATTTTACGTTGAAATTAAAGATCTTCGCGCAAACCTTCCTTTAGTATAAATACAGGACTTCAAATGTAATCTTTCTAGTTTATTTTGAACAACTTTAAAAGAGTTTTACTTCAATCAGTCCATTCGTTTTTGATTTGAGATAACTACTCCTATAACAAAGCAATTCGATTCAATTTTGTCAGAACAAAGGGTTAACTAGATGTATATTGCACAATTCCGCACTTATTTAGATCAACGTCAAGTAAAACTAGCGCGAGCATATAACCAAATGATGTTGCACCCAATAAACCATTCCAAAAAGCTTTGAAAAGTTCTCATGGAAAAGTTTTAAAGTTTAAAACTGCTTTCTATTGATCTCGAGATCCGTATCGAATATACCGAATATAAATTGTTGAATTGAGACATTTTAATTTGTAAATGGAGTTGGATGGCCAGGGAGAAGAACGAGGTATAAGTTTACACTTAAGCATCACAGTTGCAGTCACACAAAATCTTCCCTCTTCGATCCACTTTGTAATAAACAGCTACTGCTATTCGAAACCATGTTCTTCCTATTTCGATTTTAAAATAGTACTGAGGCGTTGAATAGACTGTATTAAGCAAATGGGATTCACGTATTTTTTTTCAGTTAAATTTAAAAATGATGGCAAAATGTGGCGTTCAAGATTTTCCCCATCGTAACATTGCTTCATTTTTTAGTGCTACGAGTTTCTTATAGAACACTGCTCACCAAATTCACCTCATCACTTAAATAAACGGTCTGAAACAAGACCGATAGCAACCAGTTCTGGCCTGGTAATTCACTGTAGTAACGGTACAAGGACAACAAACCTTCTGATTCTTACTTGAAACTCATATAGGTTAGGCGTAGTTACACTTGTTATTTGATATGAAATATAGTCAGCCATGCTAAATGCTCATGTCCTATAGACAGAAGCGCACACTAGGCTTGAGAGTTATAACGACCAGTAGTAAGTCAACGCAAGATACTAACAATATGGTTTAAACTCTTGCGACTTAATTTGTTTAAAATACAGTTTTGCAATTTATTTTTTTCCCGCAGTTAACACCATATAAAAAAAGATTAATAATGATAATAACGTTAAGAGAAATACGAGGCTGCAGGCTCACATAGCTGTTTTGCAATAATTACACATGACATGGGGAATGTGTTCTACTTAGTTGGAAACAACCGACATAACGGTCCGGTATTTCCTCGTTAGTAGATGTTCATGGCCTTGGGCTACATGATGCAGCTCTTGCAGGTGAATTTTCAAATTCATGGAGTAACAGAAGGATTTCAAATAAATGTCTTCATGCCGGGCAAGTGAGATGACTTATTATATTTGCTCATGTACGGTTGATTTAGAACTTAACGGGAGCACTAATGTTAACGTTATGTTGCGTGCATAATCACAAATTGCTCATTAACCTGCTAATTCAGTCAGAAGTTCGCAGTTACAAGAAACGTATACGTATAGGACGATCAAATCAAATGTCTTAGTCATTTATAGATCCAAGGACGAACTATTTTGATAGAAAATGCTGTGTTCGCCACGATTTTGATTACGTAATGATTTTAATGTTACTGACCAATGGCCGAACGAATCGTGTGGCTTGGGGGAGAGTTGGAGGACTGTTCCGGAACTTCGGGTATCGATACACAAATACACATTAAGGGTTTCACTAGACTTTAATGTACACGATTGATCAAAATGTCTGCTTTCATATCACTTATGGCAAAATTCACGTATTACTGGTGGACAATGTCTTCTATGCATCGTTGACTCATGGGACAAGATGAGAAACATAACGTGGATAATACCGGTGTAACTAGAATACAAGGAGTGGTTAAATTGCTCTCAAGATGTGATGGAGTTTTGGAAGGAACGTTTTCATTAACAATTTACGAGTAAATATTTTCACATATAAGGGAAGTCGACTGGAAAAGATATGTACAAACACTCGTTATTTTACTAATAATTTACCAAGAAACTTAGGGTTGATTTATTTATTCTTTTCGGCAATAACATTCTTAATTACAAGCACGTAATTTAAAGTCAACAATTTCCACTTGCAAATTATTCAAAAAGTTTGACATATTCAAAGCAACACTTTAGCAAAATTGCTGAACGGCCGAACTTCAATCACTCGTCGTTAACGTTCATTCGTAGAATACAACTCTCAATTATGCGTTACACGGTATTACACAGACGTAAACAGAAATAACGGAATACTTCTAATTTCCTGGGAAAAACTTACTTTCTTGATTTAAAAAAAATTATTTCACCAGTATATTATTGAAAACGGAAAGCATAATTCGCTTTCCTCTCGTAAAGTCGTATCAAAATTGCTTCATATCAAAAGTCACAGATGCGGAAATGATGGTTATTATATAGGTACGAGAAAGGTGGTAAACTCCCAAATTTGTTGTATTGTATGTATGGATGCATGTATTTTAGATCCTCCTGCAAGAAGGAACTCGCGAAGAAGCCCCATTGCCTTATCAAAGCAGCAAGCTGACCGAAGTTAGTCTCTTAGATTCATATTTAACGTCCATGATTATGAATTGTCAACAACTCTGTAACTGGACGACATACATTAATCTTGGAGTGACTCGAACTGGGGACCTTATGATTGGATGGCACCGGCGTTAACCACTGAGCTAACACTCCATAACACTGTTAACACTCTACTGACAGAAATGGACACACTTTGAGCTACGGCGGCTTTGACAGTAAATATGTTGAATTAAAATGATTCAAACTAAAGATAAGTTTCACTCAAACGAAAACACTGACCGGAAAACTAACTATATAGAAAAGACAAGTAAAAGTTTTTTATAATCAATACAGCAACTTGCCTTGGGGCATCAAATTTCTAGAACTAACGTAAAAGTTACATCTTCCCGCCCAACTAGTCAACATTCATTACCGAAAAGTCGATTATATAATAACATTATTAACAATCCATCACCCATAGGTGATATTAGTAGTAGTATTCACACGCAAAGACATCACTCAAAAGTTTCCACTTTTCTCCAATATGGTAAGGAAAACTCTGTGTGCTTGCAGTATTGAATGATTTTGGAGAACTAATGAGAAACACAAAATGCGGATATAGCTCACAGCATTCCAAGATACAATGAGTGTCGACAAAAGAGACACATTTCCATGACTGTGGAATTGAATCTGCCAAGGCTATAGATCTATCTATAATCATGTACTTGGGCTCGCCAAATGTTACCACAGGGGGTATGGTGTATCTTTATCCCGCCTACTCCCCTCCAGCCCCCCCCCCCCCAGCTAACCACAACTTTCCCGCTCATCACAACTTCTTCAATAACTGTAGTTTCTCAGGATCACAGTCAGTCCCAAATTACGAATAGATCATTATTGAAACATTATTATTATTATTATTATTATTATTGCAGGTCATTCGTCGTTGGCATTTTCAGGGTTTCAAACTTCTGTTACTCAGAAATTATTGTAAAATTTATCACCTATAGGGCCTTCGCATAAAACTTTTTCTAAGGACTTCCTGTTGGGTTTTGTTAAGAGTGATTCAGGGGGCCTGCATTATTTACTTCAACACGAACTAACAAGGTGAACGAAATTAATTAAATTATAGCTACATTCCGAGTATTTCTGAAGCACTATAGCTCATCGAAGTTGCTCAACTGCGTACTGGGCGATTGACCAATCAGTGGTCGATATATTTTACTTTAAATGTCCATTATCTGTGAACCATGGAACTGTCAGGCTTATGATGCCATGATTCAATCAGACTTAACACGAAACCGAACAACTTCACAGGTATATGATACATACTACAACTTGAAACATCAGAAAAGAACAACAACATGGTCGCCGCTGAGCTAACGTGCCTGGTCACAATACAGAACAAATGCTCGAACACCTCAAAACCAAAAAAAAATTCTCCGAAGAAATGTTCGTGCAAAATCGAAACGGGACCTTAAAAATATTGCCACCAAATATAACATGAGATCGATGAAACTTTCGTAACATTCCAAACATCCTTGATGAGTGTAGTTGGTCAGAACTTTCAGGAAGGTACAACAGAAAACTTACTTGCACTGTACAATATGGAATCAATATCGATGACTTTAGGCTAATTCATATATTTCCTGTACATTTCTTTTATGAACACTCAAGGAATCCAAGCACTTGGCTTTCCACCTATAAATGTCCCTAGTACTTGTTGACTTTCATCAACCCGAGATGTTCCAGGGTGGTCGGGTATTTTATATGTATAATATTATGTACAAAGTAACCGAGTTCAAGTCAGCAGTATTTTAATGATGACGCAGGCTTCCTGCTACTCCATATCTTTCACTACGCCAAAGTTTCAGCAAAAGTTATATCAGTTACACGAACATGAATAATTGAACGTGATTAGTACATGTGTGCTAGTCTTCTGTACCGTCGTGAAGGAATTTTCCGGTGGCTGAAGTTGATTGCTTAAAAAAAAGTGTTGAAAGCTTCTCCATCTTTAGGTCCAAACCACATCCTTATAACACCTAATTTCGTGAAGATACATGTTTTGTTTTTAATTTGGAACGGCATTGTTGTCGACTGACAGTGTGCAATATTTTTTCTTTTAAATATGAGTTTTACATTTTCTGTCATCGGAGAATCCCTTTAAAGCGCGCGAAAAGAGCTCATGCCTTGTATATGTCTATTAATTTAAGTGATTGGCAAATTTAACGATGCGATTACACAGTAGGTTCTGGTGGCATCGTTTCTCTTGACCGACTCTGAGCCACCAGCATTGCATTGGTATGTTTTGTAACATGACCCTTTAGAGAACGTTGTGTCGTGAACGCACGTCCACAGATGTGACAGACGAAGGGTTTTTCTCCCGTATGGCGTCTTTCGTGCTTCCTGCAGTTACTGCTCGTGATAAAGCACATATCACAAAACCGGCACTTGAATGGCTTCTCTCCCGTATGACAACGTTCATGGATTTTGCAATTGCTGCTACTTGCGAATTGCTTTCGACAATAATGACAGCTGTAAGGTTTCTCCCCTGTATGTTTACGCTCATGAGTAGTCAAATTTGAACGCAATCTGAAACACTTCCCACAATGAGTGCAACGGTGGAGTTTCTTGCCCATGTGCACGCTCTCGTGAATCAGTAGCTGTTCCCGATCTCGGAAGTCCATGCCACAGAGTCTGCAGTTTAAATTTTTGGTTGTCTGATTGATTGGTTGAGGTTCAAGAGTGGACGGAAACACTTCCTGTCCAGATCCTGCAAGAGGTGGAATCCTTCCAACCCGACTCTTTCCGCTCCAACTACCTACGGAAGTAAAGGATAAAAGTTGGTCTTCAAAGGATTACTCAGTTCTTGCACATATTGCAACTTGTCCGTAAGTCAAATTGAAGCTACTCAAAGGGTGAGAACAGTGGTCCTTCCATATGTGACCATTCTGCATTTGCAATGATCATGCACGGTAGAAGACGGTTTGTTGAATAAATTCAGCAAAAATTCAACGACAGAGTGCAAACAGAAATGTCCTTGCATGCAGGACCGTTTCTCATTTTACATGTCCATTGACATCGACATCTGACACGACGTGAAATTAATTAATAGAGCAAGAGACATCGTTCTCCTAACTAAGAATTAAGAAACTGTCTTTTAGTTAGTTTACAAGATTTGAAGCTGGTCATGCAACAGTTTTACTTAAACTTAAATTATGGGTGTCATACTGGTCAAGACCGTACATGCGTACAGAAAATGCATGGGATTTCTTTAATACGAGCGCAAAAGGTGTAGGATTACACCATTTATATATAACTTGAGCGTTTCTTGCAATCAGCGACAAATTTGGTATCATTAACTCGTCAGCGGTAACTTGGAAAATGTTGTAGCTGGTACAGTCTTGTACTATTGAGGTTCATAACCGTAACCAGAGTGTACGGTATTTTTTATCGATGTATGTACACATATGAGCTCACCAACCCATTGGAATTATTTTAAATCGTGAAAAGCGGCATTTGCACCTATGGACTGAGTATGGTAGCCGCCTGCTTAACTAATAAATTAAATCCTTTTATTTTGTCTTGGTATTCCTTTACTTTATTAATTTATCTACGTGCGAATCGTCCATCGTTTCAATCACGACATAAGCTTTGTTTTCGAATTTTTGCATTATTGTTGTCATGGATACCTCATAAAACTATCGCATGGACCTGTGAATGATTTTAGGCTACAACAGTAGGTAACTTTTGTCAACCATTCCACGTAGTACTCAGTGAAAAAATCGAAGAATTGTCCAAGAGACAGTGGCGTACGACGCAAAGGGTGAGAGGAAGTAAGCCATGCCCCATCATCACTCGACCCCAGTGCACCCCCTCTCATTTGTAAAATCCGTCATTAACCTCTGGCCCTACAAAAGTTCATCCTTTACCTTAATCAGAGGGGAAAGTGTCGAATTTGCCCTAAACACCTATTAATCCTGTGCAAGCCAATGCCAAGAGATATGGTAGCAGAAGCGAAGTAAAAACATTTTGCCGTAAAGCATCACAATTTCTCAATACTTAGTTGAACGAATTGAGCTTTAACAACAAGCAGCACAGTTAATTTCTTAATTGTCAGTACTTTACGTTGCTCTTGATGGCAGCATTGGCGTACAATACTTTTTGAGTTTGGCGCACAGTAAATCTGCCCTGCCCTGTCCTGCATTATACCTTCTGATGCTCAAACGGATTGAGCAAAATAACCCACCCTTACCTTCCAAACAAGATCTGGTAAAAGATTTACCGGTTTAAGATATAACGCAAGTATCCAAGATTGGACTGCTCGCGGATTCATCCCTGCAAGGTTTTGTTTTAATCAGATAAATGAAAGGATACCTTTTGCATTACTTATGCATGAAGACTATTGACTTTCTATATTTAAAAAAACATTAACAAAGAAAAGTTGAATCAAAGTAAGTCCTCTTGCACATGTGGCAAACTTGAACCCAGTCCACTTTCGACTTCCAAAAACAATCCAGCTTTTACGATGCGTTAAACAGTAAATATCAGAAAACAAAGATAACCACATTCCATTGCATTTATTGGCTAAAGTCGCATTACCTCTGGCTGAGAAAACCTTTGTTGAACAGTTTTGTGTTATTACCCAACCACTCAAGTTTTTTCGCGATTGATTTGAAATAATCCCAAAACGGCTAGAGCAATTTTATGAAATGGGAAGCAGAAACACTAAAATACTACCTAACATTACTTCCATATTTGAATACGATTAAATACAAGTACGGTGTTTGGATTGCGGCTTGTGGGAGAGGTTCACTCAAGTGCTTCTTACTAAACTGGTGAGTAATGTGTTTAATATTGAATTTCCCGAAGGAAGGAAATACAATTCTATTGATATATACCAAACGTTACGTTACTTAAATGCCTTGGAATATCATGATTGAACCTCGCGCGTGGAGACTGATTTGCACGTGAAAATGTTGACCTCGGTATAGTCTATAGTTGACAGTTGCAACAGTGTGACCACTTTTTTGGACAATCCCTACCTACAATTCCCTCGGGAATACTCTGTTAATTACATTAATGTCCAACCAACTTGAAGAAAACGCTCATTAGCGTAAATTTATCTCGGAAGCTTTTTTTTAATCGTATCTTGACAGAGTTCATTGCAAAAATGTGATTCCGTGAAAATACGTCACCTTAAGCAGCTAAATCGAGGGGGGTGGGGGGGGGGGTAGCGTAACCGTACGCAAGTGGGTAGCTTTCATCACAAAACGTATTGTGAGTTGTGACGTCCACCAGGTGTCGTCACCGGACAGCTATTGCACGCTCAAAATTTTCACTTAGCGAAACAATTGGTTTGGGAAGATACTGTATATTCATCTCAAGGACTGTACAATCAAATTAGATGAACAGAAAAGTGCCTGAAAACTCATTTCTTTGTCAAGGTAGCTTGCAAAATGTGTCAAGTAAATCTAACTCGCTTTTATTAAACTTCAACTCAGATAGCAACACGGATAGGACTTCAAGAGACATTCGACCATTTTTGTAGACATATCAAAACAAGGTAAATTCAAACAGAAACCTACGTGGATGTTACACTTTTTTACAAGGCCAAGCACTATTGGCGAGGACGAGATTTGAACTTTCCTTATTTCAAAAGTTCATGCGAGACAGTTAAAGTAACTTCACCTCTACCAAGTTTTTTCACGATATAGATCTACAATTCCTCATGTTATGATCAAATTTTAGTATAAACTCAGTCGTCAATCACGCACTCTCATATTACACTAGGTAATTGTGATGGATCTTTTTTTTTTACATCTTCCTCCTCCTCGCCTTGAATTAAGACAAACACACCAACGGTTATATATCAAAATTTCCAACTTTTATTCTGTCGTTTCCTTTTTATTATCGAGTGATCATTGAAGATAGAACAATTGTGTACTTGATGATGAGTTATGACCGCATCAGTTGATTGGTTATCAACTCGAGCAACTCTGCATCGACAAACGTTCTGTACGTTTACACTATCTTAAACTGGTGACGGTCAACTGGACATCAACTTAAATGTCATCAATTGTTTGGTTTGACTCAAATCTCTGAATGCAGACTTTATTTGTCTAAAAGAATGACGGCCCAACTTTATCAAGTTTTGAAGGAACTTGCATTGTTAAAATTATAAAGAGCAAAAGCATACACAAACTGAGCAACAACTTACTCAATTATGCCAATATCGAACACATGATATGAAAGTATTTGTGATCTGACAAAAGATACGAAGAGTAGTGAAGCGGTTAGAATAGTTGAGAACAAATTTGATAAATACAATCTCATCTGTAATAAATTAAAAACATTATCACCGTGAAGAAAAGGTAATGTGCTCGCAAAGATGATCGATAGAGGTCTCCAAAACATCTCTATATCTGCGAAACATTTGTGTAATTGTAAATTATATTTAAGGGGTACTTAAACCTAATATTATTGTGTCCGGGAAAGAAGTTCACCCTTTAAGCAGCGATGGGTTTTGCAATAACACTGATAGAAGCGGAGGAACTAGTACCTTTCAATTGGAAGGGAGGTGGGTAGTGCTAGCTTCCCGGGAAGTGGATTTGAATGCTTTCTAACAACGCAAGAACACGTCAAATGCAATACATTTCATATATTTCAACCACAGGGCATTCCACCTCCCCCCTCCCCCAGCTCTCCTGTTCACTAAAATGTACTGTGGCAATTATAACAGAAGTTGTGGGAACACTGGTAGTTCTTTCTTATACTTATAACATGTATTTTCTCCTTTTTCCATTTCAGACAACCTGCCTTAATTGCAAAGACAATGTCGTACCGAGAAAATATGGTATTGAACTGATTTTCCTCAATGACGTTATTGTTGATAGAGTGGGCTGTACTTGTTTCCGTCATTACTCATGGGCATGTCAGACAGAGTACACCTTTTAAACTATGTTTTCCTTCATGAACAGTGCGGTACCTTAACGTATATTTAATTTTAAAATTTACACAACGCGAATACAAACTCACTATTACTCATCCTCATTCATGTAAAGATGGTACTATAATGCATGCATGATGTGAAAGTGATGGGGACATAGCCTAACACGTAAACCTAAGCGAATGTGTTGAAGGAATAATAAGATAAAAAAAAACAGCAATCAGTCCATGGTATTTGTTGCTAATTGAGCTATCAGATACTGCTAATCGATTTTCTCGGAATTGACCATGCCTTGAGAAAGTAAAGCCCTATGCGAACAACATAGTTTTTGTACGTTAGGATTGTAAACGCGAAGACACAGTACAATTGGACCCCTCTTAGTTGAAATCAACGTTTTTCAACTCTGACCTACTGGTAAATTGTGCGAGAACTATCCATCTCCTGTTTCAAGCTCTTGAATTAGTACAACGACACTAATCTATTATGAATGGAGGGTTAATCTGAGTTCTCCAGACAAACTAAATAACGCGAATAATCCCGGAACTATTTGCATCACTGGCTTTGATGAGACTTCCTATGTGTTGCGAAGTTGCTGGATGCTGCAAAACGCTTTCCACAAATACCACACTGATATGGCTTATGACCAGTATGACATCTCTCGTGTATGTTACACTCCGCGACAGAAGCGAAGGCCTTGGGGCAGTACTGGCACTTGAATGGTTTTTCCCCAGTGTGTCGTCTTTCATGTATTGCCAATGTAGACTTTGTCGTAAGCACCCTGCCACAGTATTTACAAATGAATGATTTCAGTTGCCGCCGGAGGAAGACGGGGTGGGAGGCGGCTTGGTGAGCACTTCTGGATCTAAATGTCATGAACATCTCACCGCATTGCTCACATTGAAATGATTTCGAGGTTGGATGAGTCACATCTCTTCGTTGGTCAGCGGCTATTGGCAACGAACGTCTTCGACCAATGTTCTTTGGCATGCTTCCTATCCTTGTGTTTCGGACTCTTGTCCTTGTAACCGTCATTAGAGCTTCCTCGCCAGTTCCTTGCTTCTGTAATCCGCCATCTACAAAAACCAAGTGCGATACATTTCCTGTATTAGAAAAGGGGCGAAGTCTTCAACGAGGACAAATCTTAATGCCAGCCTATCGGATATTTTGGAGAAAGAAAAATGTAAGTATCGCTTTGAAAATCAAGTGGCTTTGTATACACGAACAAGGCACTTCAAGTACATGGTAAAGTCTTCCTGCAATGGAGACTCGTGCAGGAATTATATGTAGACAATTTGTCAATTTATAATATTGGGTTCTCGCTATGCCCTACACGAGGATTACTTCGCCAGATGTTATGAAGTCAAGAAAAGTTTTGTGAATCTCGGCATCTGGGAAGCGTGAAATACAAGTGGAGTAGATGTCATTTAGGTATGATAATGGTATACAAAACGGTCTACACCACCAAGAAACGACCCTTCCAGTTGTCGGAAACAACACATAACACGTAAGTTCCATGCATAGATGAAAGTGAGATGCATCGGCACTCGTTTGTTATTGAAACCAGGACATTGTATATGTTAAATCAGTATCCAGATCTAGTCAATTTAGTCAGATTCTTGGTGCTGTTAACAAACCTTAGCGAATCCGTACATAGTATTTGTTCTCATGTTGTAGACTACTTTGTTCTTTCCAAAGTTTTTAGTTCACAAAGAAACATGAATGACGGTCAGAGTTGAAAGGAATAACATTAAATGGAAGACAGCTACATTACCAGGAACAGATAAGCAATAAAAGAACGGAAACCAGCATTAGGTCAAATTGCTATCAAGTGACTGGCTTCATAAGTCAAGTACATGCTGGAAACCGAAAAGCAAAAACGAAATTAGAAAACATGTTTACTGTTTCACGCCAACATGCGTTCGCAACGGTTCAGTCCCAAAACTTGGAGAGGATTGTTTCCACACCCGTATCTCGCGGTGAAGCTACTGTATATACAATTCTCAAATGACCAACTCGTTCTTTGGAGATGGAGGCGATACGATCCAGATGAGCTTAACTATTTACTTCGTTTCTCATTATTGTTTATTTGTTTCTAGCACAAGCGATGCAATGGGAGGTGATATAAATAAAGTTAAATTACAGTTAATTCAAGTTTCAGAGAGCCTGATAACTCGATCTCTTGTCCTAATCAAAAAGTTGAGTTGGACAGTTCGGTACCATGACAAAATACAATCATGATCTTTGTAGGTAACACACAAATTGAGAAGCACATTGAATAGTCGCATTGACTGTATAATGGTGTTCAAATATCGTTTATTCAATTTATGAACAATAATATGGTTCAACAACGATCGACACGATAGTTTCATTACTAGTGTCGTAGCAAATCCGATTCATTTCAGTTTATAAAGTCATCTTATTCCGGCAAACCTTGAACCTTGGACGGACATTTCTTTTCGTGTTTGCGCCAATTACTGCCGTCCGAAAAGCGCCGGCCACAAAATTTACAGGAATATGGTTTCACCCCAGTGTGCTTTCTCTCATGAAGCTTCGCCTCATTAGATGTCGAAAATCCCTTTGAACAATAATGACATTTGTAAGGCTTCTCGCCTCTATGGCGTCTCTCATGTATTCTACATGCAGAACTGTAAGTAAAGGGTCTTCCACAACATTTGCAAACAAATACTGCTTGTTTGGTCCCTCTATCACAGGTGGAAGACTTGCTTGTTTGCTTGTACGGTAGTTCTTTTATATGTTCATCTGCACCTTTTCGGCTCTTTGCCCAGGTTATTGCAATTTGGGGAAAGCCAGAAAGGCTACCTCCACTGTCTGTCACAGAGGCGCTTGCACGTGCTTCCCCAAAAATCAGACCTAAGAAGAAAAAGCACAAATTGTTCCTTCAAGTGGATCTGCGCGAAGAATGTTACTAATCAATACATTAAAAGAATGATCATCTGTGTCATGCTGAAAAAAATAATGGTGGTTAACTCACCGACTGGTGGACCTACAGTAAATACCGTCAAGTATGAAGTACATCCAAGGTAAACTTTTGGAGTTATTGCTTACAAAGTTTCCAGACTTTGACCTCTGATGACTTCACATGACGTTTGACCTCCATAAGATACAACAGAATACTTGCATGCACTACGCTGGATGTAGATACCAAATAGATAGGTCATCTAGCATAATACTTTTTGGATTCATTGTCTTTACCAAAAAACATACCAAACTTTCCCTCTAGTGATCTAACATGACCATTGACCTCTACAAACACCAACAGCGTTCTTGTACTCGATAAAATCCATGCCTATAGCAAGTATAAAGATCAACCACCATGACATTTTGTCAATGTTTCAAACACAGACATACACACGCCACCACCATAGCAAATATTCCTTTTGCCTTAGGTGAGGAATCAAATTCTGCTCTGCAAATGTCATGTTGGTAATTGCAATCTATGATGGCTGGAATAAAGGTTTACTTTTATTTTTGCACATTTAATCAAAAGCTCAATCAAGAGACAGACTTCATTTCTATAAAACCTTGGGTAGAGCTAGCATAACATTTCACGATGCATAGGGCACCCATGAATGTATTTATGAAAGCTGAACATCACTTTTATCTAATGAAAAGGCCATGTGAATTGATGTATGGTACATACATATCCTAGGGAAGGATACGGCTACCACTTTACAAATCTTACAGATCAAAAGCATGGTATCAAAAACAAGGATCAAAAGCAGAGAGTGCTCAGACCTGAAAGAAGGGAGCGAAATAATTCAATGGATGGTGCTGCAGCGAAAAAAAATGGTACCATATCCATACAGAAGGATATATGCCAGCATTAAATGACATTATCCTGTCTTTATACTAGACAAGAGTTACCTATTGTGTGGTTAAGTGTAAAAGTATTTCCGTTACATATTTCCCAAAACAGATACGCAATACCTAATGATGCTTTGTGCCACACACAAAACTGCCTAATCTAAAAGCATGGATTTGTGCATCTCTCACCCAAACTTCAAGTACATACCTCTATGTTTTTTGTGTTTCATGTACTCACAGAGAAAAGCTGGCCGTGTCTGAATAATTAATCGGATAGAGCAAAGAAATTACTACCTAGAAGAAGGATTATAGAGAAAGACCTCAAGAATATAATTCCTAGAAACATCAGATGAGCTAAAATGCATCACATACCAACTTGTGGTCCCCAGGAAATCTGGGTCAAAAGTTAGTCAAGCTAGATGGCATCAATACCACACTCATCTCCCACTCTGGCAGCTGACTGTCACAGCTAACTATGTGACTTTTCTCCCTGCTGACTACAATGTCAAATTTCCGGCTACATCTGTTTGGATGTATTGTGGTGGAATCAATAAAGTGCAACTAACTGGCCTCTAAGTTTGATGCTTTGTAGTGGAATGTTCACACAGGCCAAACAGAATGTGAAATCGTGAGGATAAAGGGCGGATCAAGTTGGCTAGGCCAGGCGGGCAGAAAACTGTTCAGAGGATGTAACTAATATGTTTGGATCCGATTGCTTAGGCATATATGGTCGGTTTGGATGTATGCTAGCTTAGGGCAGGAAAAAAGCTATGACGTTGGTTGTTACTAAACCATTTCCCGTTAGGCTGCCAGGGGAAAGTCACAATACCTTGCATACCACACACCAAGATATCACACATTATTCAACCCAATCCAGAAAGGCTCAGCGAAGATTAGTTCTGTTCTTGAAATATATTGCACAAGCAAATGTCAAACGAATCAGCTGGGAAGATAAAACAACCTTGTGGCACATGAAAATATTGCAAACAACAGTGTCCAATCCATGCATTTACCTTAGAATTAAAAATGATTATAAGAATCAATACTGTACGTACAGCACCTTTGTGTAAACATCTAGAGATATATTTATTTGACACAGTCAAAAGCAGGCAGATATCTATAACCAGGTGGGCATATTGTTGCAAATGATACTGTCTAAACTAGAGCACCAATGGTGCAGAAGCTCATACCTATTCGAGCTTAAAGATGTAGGGCCCACAAAACTTTATGGCCCACCATAATTCAGATTCCACCAATTTTGGGCCCATGAGGCCAAACAGTTTAGGTTCAAAGACAATTTTGAGCTTCTTAGCATGGGCTTCCAGAGTGAAAATCGGTTAGAAGGATG
>JAIPMN010006520.1:0-22981 GCA_020650975.1 Apostichopus californicus
CTGTACACAGCATTTCTACGATTCTGCAATAGTTTAAGGTTTGAATTGTTAGTTTTAAAAAGTGTTTATAGTCGAAGTGGAAAATGAATGGCATAATCTTGATTGAAAAGGAAATGTGAGTGAGACCATTGGGACATAGATTTTGTTAGCCTGGGCTGGAAATTGTAATGTTAAGGCAAACGTGATAACAAATTGTGTTCACTAAGGTCAACATCATGGCAAGTGTATATATGCATGACTGTCATCAAATTGGACATCACATAGTAAAAACAACTTGCTTCTTATGTGAAGGGAGGTTAACAACAGAAATGTTGCCTATCTGTTTCAAGTCATGAATGTATCGTGAAAAGGCCTTTAAACTTATTATCGAAAGGAAATGGTTTGGCAAAATGTTATTAATGGTTTATCAAAAAGTGTGGTATCATGAAAAATGAAATTGTTGAAAAAGTGGAATTGTTGTGATAGGTCTGCATAAGTTGTGTGTGAATGTTACAGACACACACGCAAAAAAAAATGAAAAGAAAAAAAAAATGAAAAAATGAATATTGGTGCTTGTCTTGCCTAAGAGGTATGAATGGTCGAGCTCGTGTTTGGTATGGATATTCAAAATTAATTGGATATGGTATGAATTTTCAAATTAAGAGAAATATTATTTCAAGTGGACCGACAAGAATATTTGTTGTTTTGGAGACTTTAACTAGTTTGTTAATTGGCAGGACGTTTTGTAAATCTCAAGCAGTTTGTTATGTCCAATGTTCTTCTTCTTCTTCTTCTTCCTAGGGTTTTGAACTTCCACAAATGACGTGAAATGTATAATTTACACCGAACTACCAAAATAGGCACATATTTTATGCATACATATATATATATATATATTTCATATATGTAACCATATATTAATGCACCATCTGTAAGTACCCTATAGACATTTTATGTTAACATATCCTCAAGAATTATTGGATATTTTAAGTTTTTTGTTTTTTCAAAATGTTAAAGAAAGTCTTTTGTAACTGTACTAATTTTTACTCCCGGCAGTACAGTAGTCTACAGAATAGCTTGACATTGGCGTACTAAAAGATTACTGGACTTGTGTTACTAAATAATTTATCACTGTCTTGTCTGTTGTGTTTAGCCAACCAGAAGATGTTGGTAAAACATCAAGTAATTTTGTTGCTAGGCCATTTTACAAGTTTAAGTTGTAATTTGGACCAGTCAAGCAGTTCAAAGGTTACACATGATATGTTTTAATATTCTGAGTGGGTATTAGTCACAATTTTGGGATTAAGAGTGGATCAAGTTGTTTGGTTTCAGTGCTTAGGGTCTATCTTGATTGACTTTCCTTAAAGAAAATATCTAGGTACTGTTATATTGTATTGTTCACTTTTTACTATTAATAATTTTGGAAAGTACTGCATCAAGTTAAGAAGCAACGCCCTCGCCTACCGGATCGGTAGATACTTTTCAATACACAAAATGTGTGCTCTTCTTAACTTGCAATTTATATTCCCCCAAAAATACAGGAAGTACAAAAGCAAATTTCTCTCGGCTGTATGGATTGTATTAGAAAATGGATTGAACTATTCCATTTTCGACTTATTACTGTCCATGAGTTAGTACCACAACTTTGGTTCTTTGGCAAACGCAGAGCTAATTATTTAGTCCAAATCAGTTACTGCCAAGCCTCTGCTTAAAAGAGACAGCACTCTGTATTTTGAATAACACCTTCAAACCACAGTGCCTTGTGGATTTGCAGAATTTCTCTCATTTCTCTGTGAAAGAACCAAATATTGGGAAACGAGCAACTCACCTGTGATATTGTGATTGGAGGCAAGTATTGGTAGATGAAGACTAACTTGTGTCCTGTTCCTCCTTTTGCAAGGTGGGTGGGAGGGAGGGGGATAGCTAGGGAGAGGTTTTTTTTTGGGGGGGGGGTGTGAATAGGACCCTCTAGACAATTGTTTGGAAGCTCAGGACGTAATCTTTATCGTTATATTCATCTATTCCTAATCTTATTTTTCACATGATTTGAAATTTCAATGCAAGCATTTCTCGGTCTGTGTGCAAATTATGTTTATTTCTTTGATAATCAACCTTGAAATGTGATATGTTGGACAAACCGTCTTCTAATGTGCTAATGAGTTCCTCCTTGTAGATTGGGAGAGGAAGAGAGACAAGAGCGGAGAGTGTTACAAAAAAACACAGTCATTCTGTCGATTATCAATGAGCACTTGTCGGAAATGATTTGCTCTTTTTTATCGTGACCTGTGTGTACATAGGTGTGCTGTGCATGAGATTTGCATTGTATATGAATGATATTGTACACAAAAATCTATACCTTTATTCAATAGACAACTAATTTATTTTAAGAGTGTGTAAATTTGAATTAGATGCCAAGCTTGTGTTATGCTCGAAACCAAAATCAGTGTAAGATACATCTAAGAAATACTTAGTAAATTTAAGACGAATAAGTTTATCGATATTATTTAAGAGAAATGACATGTTGCAGTATTAACATGCTGCATACATGTGTGCGTGCGTGCGTAACTTAAAATTATTCCTACTTGGTCATGCAATTTTCACCTCTATTTTATTTATTTGTGTTTTTATCATTATAATGTTGATCAGGTTTCAGCAATGAGTTGGAAATCTACTATGTGTGTGTGTGTGTGTTGATTTGCTTGGTACTGGAGAAGGACACTACTGGGGTGACAAGTTAAGCTAAAAGATGACCACTGTTACTAAGCTTGTTGCAAATTTGGGGCAAAACCATTTCTGAAGAATCTGATTGCGTAGAGTTGATAACTATTGTAACATAAAATGCAAAAATCTTTTGCTTTCAGGGACATTTACCAGTCATGTCAATATTCAGTTATGAAGTTTGATCCTTGCGATTCCAAACAAGTTTTCATGTCTAAGTTAATTCTTTTCAATACTATCTGAAGTTCAGAACCTGTACTTGTTGTCAATATCTGCATGACAACTTTCAGTTGTTAAAAGTGGAAAATATTAGAATTTTGTCTGTCTTAGTAGGAACTACCTTGGTTACATAAGAAAGTAGGATGTGGTTGAAATGTTATACTTGGTTAGCATTTGATTTGGAGGAGGAGGAGGGGGGGGGAGGGGGGATGAGATGGCTGGCTTATGGAAGAGTTAGAATGAGGGAAGTGGCTTGAGGGAGAGAGAGAAGGGGTGGGGGAATAATTACTTTCAATGTCAGTACTTTCAAATATTTTTTTCTTTACCTCAGTCGACAGGTGCTGTAACATTTGAGACAACTAAAATGCTGACATTTTGGAAGTGATGTTCTTTTTGCAGCTGCAGGAATTGTCTGATAATCTTTGGAAGTTAAAGGGAAACAATGAACTTACCTAGAAAAAATACCTCCCCCCCAAAAAAAAGGAAATTCTCTTACATAGATGTATCATTCACAGAATGTTCAAGTAGGACATTTTCCAACTGGAATAAAATGTAATCCGAACATTAATTTGGATAGAATATAAAAGAGAAATCCATATTTTGAGTTACCCCCATGGAAATTTTGAGAGAGTTTTAAAATTGAAATTTTCAGATGTTATCTTATAGGACTACATCAATCTCTGAAGAAGATGGTTCTTATTTGAAAGAACACCAAAAAATATTAAATTGTTATTACAATTTGTTTTCAAGTTTTGTTATTTAGGAATAATGAATAATCAGTTGACAGCTCCCAAGTTGGTGATAGATTTGGCTGTACTTTCTTGTCCCCTTCAAATCACTTATACTGTGACAGTACAAGTTGTTCATGAGTATCTTGTTTCTATCAGGGAAAGATGAAAAACTTCTCGTAATCTCACTGCAAATTTGCTCTGAAGCGTAACATGAAAGCACATCTTGTTTCTATCAGGGAAAGATGAAAAACTTCTCGTAATTCAACTGCAATTTGTTCTGAAGCGTAACATGAACGCACATCAATGACAGTTTCAGCATTTTATATCTAGCTCGTGTAGCTGCTAGAGTGACGTTACTACTCAGTGGCGTACAACTTATCACTTAACAATCTTTAATCCACCATGCTGTCAAGAACTACAATTGTTAGGGTAGCGTTTATACAGATATGCTGTTTTCTAGGTATAAGTTCATTGTGATCCTCTTAAGTTAAAGGTCATCAGTATTGCCCCCCCCCCTCCCCACCCCCCCCAAATAAAAATATAGCTAGAAAGTCTGATAATGGTCTCTCATGCTGAAATTTCAACAAGTACTGTTACGCTACCTTAAAAACTTAGTTATCCACACCTAAAGGCAAAACATTGGTCTATTTTAATAATTCTCAATGGCTGGTATTAATTTGATGGATCATAGCCCCAAGGAAAATACTGTTGAGAAACGTCTAACAATTTTTAAAATGTGCTAAAATTTTGGGCTAGTACTGATGATTTCATAATTATAGAACAGGTTCAAAATGTAATTCAGTATTTGCCCTTTAATACACCAAAAGACAGAACTTTGATATTAATTTTAACAGTTACTGAACTCAAAACAGCATTAGCAACATTTACCAGTCTAATTTTAATCCACCTCCAATGTCTGGGAATAATATTCAAGGTTAAAAGGAAAGGTCTCTCAGAAAAGGAAGGGGGGGGGGAGTTAGAATGCTTTATTTTGGGGGCAATACAGATTACTTGTATCCAAGATTTTAAGGCAACTATTATTGGTTGAAATGTTAGGCCGTGCAATTTTACAAATTTATTTTTATAAGTGTTAATTAATGCCTTACAGTATTGCTCGTGATGTGCGATCTTATCATCATCACAAGGCATTACATTCATTTACTTTTCTTTTGAAATATGTATGATTGAACTATATATTATCCAAAATTCTGCTCTTTTTGTTTACCTTTAAGTAAACATAACTTTGTTTATAATTTTCTCTCAAAGTGTTACATTGTCTCTTATAATCAAAACTGAGTTTATTTGGTAGGTATACCCAAAAAAACAATTAATAGAAAAGAAGAAAGAATAGTTCCCTGGACTGCTCAAAGAGGTGCCTTTGATTGCCCTCATTGTAGGAAGCAAAGAGTCCTAACTAATAAAAAGAATCTAATTGTTAATTAAAGGCATTGAAGACTCGCCCCAAACCGCGTGCGGCCATCTGAAAAAGTTAACTTTCTGTTGCTTGCAAGTGACGTTTTGTTCGTGCCGCTACAAAATGCAGTCAGTAATGAGACGTGATACCTTGTTATCTTTAGCTGGACCTGAGATGTCCATCGCTGTATCATTTATACACTGTGCTGTGGGTATTGACCGCAGCTGTATGTACTGACTGTACACTAGAGTCTAATTACCGACGGTAGCAAGCTGTGTGTGTATTTTCTGGGATCGATGGTGGTGTCTAACACTTCTGTTACACCTCATTCGAAAATAGGTCAGATTACCGGCATTAGACGTTTCTTTTTGCGCGAGTCTTCGCACCCTTTAAGTTTTAATGTGGACGCTTATTATCCATACAAAAAAAAAACTTGTTCCCTTGTAACTGATTTAAGTATGGGAGAGTATTTAGACAGAAGCAAGCCAAGGAGATGAAAAGGGCTAAAGGGTTATCTAGGTTTGGTCCAACCGTAATGCACAGGATTAAAACGTGATATTCGTCTCCGTTATTTTATGTTTCACAAAAACAGAGTGACTAAATGGATGTTTCATATTCGTTTAAAATATGATTTATCAATGCAAAAACAGCACAATATAAACACTGAAATAGATCTGTTTCTATTCCGTCTGCTCGCAATATGGTTTGATAACCTTCCATGAAGGATGCTGTGCTTGAAAGCCACCATGTAGGATTTTAAGTCACAACAATTTAGTACCACTAACAATTGTTAAATATCTACCATAGGGTTTCTTTGTCTTTGAAACTTGTTTATAACAATTAGAACTGCAAAGTTTCAATGTATATTCATTGGTAAAATGGCAGAATGGATAGAATTATGGGAAATTATTTGGGAAAAGTGATTTGTGAAAAATAAGGATTGATATCTCTGGTTATTTATGCAAATTTTTCTGAAACAGATGTTAACAATAGTATCACTCCATGTTCAGAGTTTGAGAACCCTCTTTAATTCACCCCTTTTCCGGTAATCTTCTTTTTTTTTGCCCTGTGTGAAGAACATTTTAGTGGGGGGATAATTCTGAAGCATTTAGTGATGCATATGGAAACAGTGTCCATAAATTTATTTCATATTTTGATAAATTGTAACATAGTAATCATCATTAGATATCATACCTGTTCATAAACTTTTATGTATTAACAAGCTCTCATGGATTTGTAAGGCCTTGGAAGCGTTTATGTTACTTAGTTAAAGCTATGCATGAGATTATGATACTGCCTGTATCACAAATTGAGAGTGTGATTATTCAATACACATTGATAATATAACAAATATTTACTGTCCTGGAATCATGGATTTATATTTTGTTTGACTCATTTCCCAATATCTTGAATCTTCCCACTTAAGTCATTTGTCTATCTGTTGAGGAACTGTTTCCCTCTGACAAACGTTGGTCGTTCCTTCAGATGTTGAAACTTTGCCATCAACGTATATGTTGAGTATGTGTCCATGCTCAATAACCTCCAACAAATCCATTTCTTTGTATCAGCAAGTTAATTTAGTTCATTTATTATTTTCTTGTTGTGGCTTGCACCACCCTTCTTGACATAGAACCTTTGAAATTTATTCACAGAAGTTACTCTAAACAGCCTGTACCAAGTTCAGTAAAAGTGTAATATTGCCAATTCTTCAACTGTCAAATATAGTTTAGAAAATAATTCAATATAAATCTTGGCATAAGAAATTTGAGTCACTCCATCACCAGTAGCAGCACCAAGAAGAGGGAACATGGGGTTTTGCATGCCCCACCCCAGTATCCCCCAACCCCCCCCCCCCCCCCGTAAAGTCCTGTTACTTTGTCTGTGAAATGCACTTGACATAGGTGCATTTTGCGCTTCCAAGATGTTTCCCTCAGAAACTGTTTAGCTTGCATCCATTCCCCCCCCCCAGACCCCCCACTCTGGAAATTCTGGTGCAACCACTGCCCATCACCTGACCTAATCTATGCAAACTTTTCTGCCACTGTAAAGCAAAGATTGATTACCAACTGACAGGTTACTATTTAAGTATTCAACTAATAAGGCTTTTGTTTTATGGATGCTGAGCCTCCCACTCCCCTTTAATATGCAAGATATATCTTGTACAAATATCGACATCCAGGGAACAATTCCTTCTCTTGAAAGACAGCGGTTGATCACTTTGAAATAAACCTTCCTTCCCATTTACCTGCCTGCTTCCTCCTGCTGTGAGAGTCATCACAATAGTTTAGTAATGTTGTAGCAATGACGTATGAATTACTTTGAATTCTCTCATGAATGATTTCAGTCTGTTCTTGTTACTTCAAGCCTCTGAAGAGTCCCCTATCCTGTCAATAATTATGTGCATAGATCACATCAGCAAACTGAAACGTCTTGATGAAACACATGAAATTGTAAAACAATCTGACAAAACTGAAAAAAAGTTATTCAGCTCGGAATATGGTGATGTTAAATTGCATAACATCACTTTTGCTTACAAAAGAGTGGATGAGTTCACAGTATATCAATATGCTGGGGCAGCAGTAACAAATGAAACACAGTTTTTACTGTTTCTCTTAAATTTATATATGTTTATCTATAAGTTAATAATATGACATGACATCTTTAAGTTTCCAGTTAAAAGTTAATGTCAAAAATTTTGAGACTAACAAATTTGAAATTTTTGGCAAACACCATATATTTACTTAATCGTATGTAGAACTAGGATGTCTTCTGCACATTAAAATAGGGACAGAAAACCAGCTTTTACCAAAGAAAATTTTGCTGAAATGTAGTTCACAATACATTTCACACTAGTTCACTTCAAATAGATGTTAAGTTTAAGTATGATATCATTTAATTTCAACTTGTAACATTTTGTAATACTGAAATACTGCTCGCATAAAGTTGCCACTGTAGTACTGATAACAAAAGAAGCGTGTGTGGAAAAAAAATGGTTCGAACTTAAATCATCAAACACTTCGATATGACATATTTTTATACTCTCTATGCATTTCCTGATGTAAACTGTACACTTTTGGGTTTGTCTCGATGTTAAAAAGACATCAAAAACTTTTCGTTTGGACATCACATTAGTTCCACAATCTGAGTTCTCCACCTTTCACTGTTTCCTTCCCTTAAGTTTTTTATAGCTAATTCATACGCTTTGTCAGGTGTAAATCCCACCAGAGCAGTTCCAACTAATTCAATACCCTCATTTCTCGCTAATACTGCAACCCTTTGCTCGATTGTCTGGGGTGATGAGTAAATCCATTCATTCCTGATGGCTTCTATGTTTTCCATCGTCTCACGTCCTATTTGTTCTGTAGTTAGTCTAGGATTAGTGACTGATTTTTCAGTTTCTTCTGTTGTCGTTTGATAACTCTCAACGTTACATGCTACTTCGATGTTTCCCCTGTGAGGGAAAGCCATGGCTTGAACACCTTTTAATCCACCAGGACTGGTTCCTCGGATGGCCTTAGCGATGCGACGACCCACGGCAAGGTCCTGAGTTTTGATTGTCACATTACAGTTCATGACATAGTACGATGCACCAATGCCTATTTATGACATGAAATGAAAAACAAAATGGTTGAAATAATGAACCAAGTCATTTGATTCTCATATTTTAGTACAGGTGATATTTTGGGCATTTGAATTTGTTTCTAACCAAACACTTATGATAATAATTAGGTTCCTAGGTACATAAACTGCTATAAATCTTTGCTGCTAGGTAGCAGTTTCTACATTCTGTTCCAATACCAGGACGAACTGTTTAACAATTTTTTTTCACCTAGCCGCTACCAATCGAAGGCTATATTGTTCCAGATTTTTGGGTTTCCAATTATGGGCAAATTATTTGATCACCTTCACTGATAAAGAAACAGTCAACTATCAAGGCCGGTAAATTACAAACTAAAACACAGGAATGCGTATTTTAGTTTAGAAGAAACAGCAATACATAAAACACAAAGGATAAGTGTCAAGAACATGTATGAAAATATCAATATATTGTTGACTTATATTATAATTAACCTACCAGTAATTCCAAATCTTTTACATTTTGAACCCAAATCAGAAGTGACCGACTCGTAGTCAATGCTTGAATTACCCTGGAACCACCCTATCTCTTTTCTCCTATGGACCAATGACTTCCTTTCCTCGTCCGCGCTTCCAAAGAGAAAGCAAGAAAATCCGTCAATTTTATCAACCAATTGACAAGCGATATCTACAAATAAAACAAAGAGAAGCGTTTATAATTATGATCAAAATTAACGTACAATATTTATGTAGTACGATATATGATTTAATAGGGATAATTTCGTTAACAAGGGCTCCCGTGGCAAATTGTGAAAGGTAGGCCTGTCTATATAAACCCTGTGTGTCAAATCAATTTCGAATATGGCAGCTCCCTGGTGATATTACATTTTATTAAAAAAGTAAGAAATATGACAAATGTGTCAGGAGTCACTAACATTATAAATTAACTTCACTAGACAGTAGCTGACACCTTCAAAAATTAATTTTCTGGACCATCCTTTGTACTGTATTCTATTCTTCAGCAATATCTTGCTTCAAATGGGTTACATTTTTTGGGGTTTTCTCGAATATTTGAAACTTGTACAGCCAAGCTGATGTAGGGCACTGCTGTGAGATTTATGGTGTGTGATGAATATTCATAAAACACACAATAGGCTACTGTACTTTAATCTGCAGCATTGTCAGATGCTACAATAACATTTTTACGTAAAATACATTATAAAGCCTGTCATAATTTACAATGCCGCATCATGCATTTGGTGCTCATGTAGAACTACCAATGTTGACAAGTTGTGCAGAAAACTTAGGGTACCATTTTTATTATCATTAAATTTAAGTTGCATTTTCTTGGAACTATAATATTGCAATTCCCTTTAAGAGGTAAGACAATAGTTCATACAACATCAACATTGTATTTTCACTCATTGTTTTTTAATGTTATTACCATTTGCTATGTTCCCACATTTCTCAAGAGAAACAGCGGTGGAGAGTGGGTGTATCGGTATTAGGTCTACTGCCCCCAATCTTGGGTGAATTCCATTGTGCTTAGTCATGTCAATCTGATGAGCAGCCAGAGTACTGGCTGCTACAACACTTTTCGCCAAGTAATCCACATGTGCAGCAATAGTAATGACCGATCTGTTGTAGTCGTAGTCTGTGAAAATGTTCAGAACAGTTGTAGGAACAGCAAGACCATCTGATGTCTCTGTAATGACAAAAATAATCCAAATTATAGTTTAAGGCTTTCACGGTTTGTAAGGCTATCTCAAAACTCTCCCAAATTTATGTGCTAATATCTCCTGGAAAAATTTGATTTATTCAGTAATTTTTCTTTTAAATTGTGATCAGAAATGGACCACAAACATGTCCTACCTGGGTTGTAGCATGGTGAAAATCGTTTCTGTTTTGGGGAAATAAAGTTTTAATGTAAATTGCTTCGACAAGTTGTTCTACAGCTCTAATGCAGGCCATTCCAGTTATATATATTATTGCAGAGGTGATATGTTCAACTCAAAAATGATCCTATAGTTATATTTATGCAACTATCCTGTTTAAGATTTTGCAAATCAGCCCAATTTTCTCCAGATTTTGTGATGGAGGAGACATGACAAGATGACATAGGCTGCTAGTCAAAGCTTGTGCGAACCCACACAGGTTATATATTTCACAATAAATAAGTACAATTTCACTCATTTAGAAGTCACGGCTATCTGGAAAATGATCATATTATTTATTGAATATAATTGTACATGTTTGCATGTATGTGTACATGTACTCTCATTTTATGGAGTTAATACATCACACAGCAACTCAAGGCAAGTATTAAAAGGTGTGTAAGCTATAGCCTATAGGATTTTTTTTAAATATCAAACATGGTTATTTTTTCTTCAAATTGTTAAATGCCGGGCAAACATCATCTGTACGAAAGGCCATGGTGAGTGTAGAACTGTGCACTAATTACCAGACTGTCTAGCCTAAACCCCGACATCTGGACCCCTACTCACTGGCGTGGCCTAACATCGTCCCCACTCCAGAATCACGTACAGCCTAAGCATAGGGTAGGCCTACTGCCGGTACTTGGGATTGCGTGGGTATACTAGCTATAGTCCTTGTCCCTATATGTTAAGTGATAAGTAAGGCATTTCTAGTTTGCGAAGGAATTAATTAATACTTTGGTACTAATTTAGAATCCGTACCATTCCTAACCCCTAACCCTATTCCCTACTTCCTAACCCTAATTCCTAACCCCTAACCCTACTTCCTAACCCTACTTCCTAACCCCTATTCCCTACTTCCTAACCCTAATTCCTAGCCCCTAGTAAGCTTTCCCATTCCTATGGTACGGATTCTAAGGTTAGGCCAATACTTTATATTTAAATGCATTGCAAACATTTTTTACAACATACATTGGTATACTTTTGTGGCCTCAGGCATTGTGTTTGCGTGACAGGGACGTTGCTGCAAACATTTAACTCGCGAAACTAATACCTACATAAATTTACTTACCGGTTGAAAACCCATCATTTGCATTTGCCGCAGCAGATGCCACTGCCTCTATTATTTTCTTGTTTTGCCCTTCTGAAACATTTAATAAACATACTGCAAGATTTTTGATGGACATACGGTGCTCACTTCGGAAGAAAGTAACGAAGTGAACAAACAGTGAATCGTATGCACAAGTCACTCGGCCTTCTGTTTTCAGACGGTGTTTACGAATCAGTGCAAAATCTCCCCAGAGTATTTTATCCGTGGCATATTGTTATAGTTCAGTTTAGAATATCCTATCGGATAAAATAACTTCGTTGCATAATATCCCCTCAACTCAGTGTACATCAAGGGTGACACAGGTGTTGTAAAAAGCTGGGGAAAGTGGCGTGCGCAACGGTGAACAACCACCGATCGTCCGCTTCAAGGGATCGCTTTTAGTTTTTTTTTTCTTCAGCCGGGAAAGAATTGGACCACTACGAAGGAATTACCGGCCTCCTATTATTTCAATTTCACAAAAGTGTTTATAAATAAAATGTGTTTTAGGTTACTTATGTAAACCTCAAATTTATAGTCTAAATATGCCTCAGAAATGCACCTTTTTTCGTCCAAATTAAAAACAAATTCTAGGGTTGGGGACCCCATACACCATAAAATTGATAGGAAACGGTTTCAATGACCCCAGGGCAGCAACCCCCTCAGCCCGTTATAAAATCCTTGGTTCACTTCTGGCCCTCTCATAAAGGTTCAGTCCCCTACGTTAGTCAGTGGAAGGAAAGTTTGAATTTAGTATTTTTTATTATCACAACCTTCCTTTGAGAGCTACCTAATAGACCTAAATTAAAGGGTGTGAAGAATCGCACACAAAGAAACGTCCCATGCCGGTAATCTGACCTAGTTTCGAATGAGGTGTAACAGAAGTGTTAGACACCACCATCGATCCCAGAAAATACACACACAGCTTGATACCGTCGGTAATTAGACACTAGTGTATAGTCAATACATACAGCTACGGTCATTACCCACAACACATGTACATAGCAGCGATGGACCACTCAGGTCTAGATAAAAGATAACAAGGTATCACGTTTCATTACTGTCTGCATTTTGTAGCGACACAACAAAACTTCACTTGCAAGCAACGGAAAGTTAACTTTTTCAGATGGCCGCATGTGGTTTGGGGCGAGTCTTCAATGCCTTTAAAGTGTAAAGCATGACTCAGAATGCACCATTTTACTTCGAAGTTAATATATTTTTTTATTCATCATTTCGTTGTACAATACACCTTATTATCACAGTTATAGGCTTATAGTGTTAGAACGGCATTAACGAAAGAAAATGCTTTTCGATGAACAAAATAGTGCATCTCCTTTGGATGTATCCGTTTTTAAGGAAAGACACCCAAGATTGAGCCTGGCTGCGTAAACCAAACAACATGGTCCACTCACAAGTCTACCTGTCTACCAGTCTACCGGTCTACCGGTCTCCGTGTATCGAGACTAACCGTTTTAGCATGACTGTGCAACCATGCTTCACAAACAAGAACAACAGTTTCCAATGGAATATTTGCGCGAGGGAATGTGTATAATGGGGTGTCATATAGTTTTCTGTTAACTCAGTTTTCTGTTTACGCCCTCAATTCAGCAAGCATCTCGGTTACCAGCTATAGACAATTTTTACCCTCAACAAGGGCGAACCTGATTCGTGAAACCTTTAACACATCAGTGTCAATTTTATATGATCAAATAACAGTTGATCTATCATTCCTTGTCGTGCCCAAGATATGTATCAACGCCTCCTAGCTTGAAGACGAAACTCCAAAAAAAATTGAAAGGTCGTAGCCATTGGTTGAAGCGAAACGATGAATAATCATGAGCCAAACACGAGTGTCCAAACAATAGACCAGTGCTTGTATACGCGACTAATTACACCGATATGGCACAGTCGCGGCAAAATTTAACTTCGCTGGGTTTCGCGTGTAACAAATTGTTCAACAACGTTGGTTATTCTCAAAATGAAGCGAAGATCATTTACAAAACGTCTTTTCATTGGATAATTTTCAAAGTTAAACTTCTTGCATAATTTGAGTTACATCAAAAGGAGAGGAATTATAGTGCCTTGTGAGAACGTATTTGGTATAACAATTTAAAACCTGTATTGGTTTTATTTCTGCAGCCATCGAAGGACTATGGATTCAACAGGATCAAGCTGATTTTCTTTCTTTAATATTTTTTTTATAGAACGTTTGAAATTTGTCTTTGGCGACGAAAGGACGAATCGTGTATATTATTACTCACCTGCACAAAATTAATACTTAAACATTTCCACATATTACACAGATCTCATTCTATCGACTTTAGAGGTTAGTGTCAGTGACGTTTGCTTTCCTGGTTTAACCAACGAGATATCACCTTTTCTTGGGGATCTACCGCAGAAGGAAAGACGGAAACTCGTTTGGACAAAGAACGTTTTTGGTAGAAGTCGACTTCAAAACATTTGTGTAGAAACCCATAAGAGCTCCAAGAATGGTTAATAAGGCCTCCACAGGGATGCTAATTTGACATTGTTTTTATCGTTATATCCAAACTTAAAATCGTTGCCTTTGATTTGTAGATTTTCGTGAAACCGGACCATTGATTGTTTTCACGATGAATTCGACTATCTTAACAAGTTTTAACGATACCCCTTATGATTATTCTTACTCTTACAACTTCACTGGTTATGATGATTTGGGACCACAAATAGATGTCTTAGTCAACATCGCTGTCATGGTGGTTCTATTTATAATCGGTATTCCTGCTAACGCTATTGTTATTATCGTGCTTCTGTTTTCACGAACTAAGGGATTTTCCGTTACCTCGATGTACATCATCAACATGGCAGTTGTTGATCTGTTGATGTTGAGCATACAAATACCAATGAAGATCGGAGAGCTGATAGCAGTATACACGGATGACGGGGTCATCCTCATTCACGTGACGCCGTGGCTATGTAAAATCGCAGTAGGAACCACTTACGTTAACATGACCGTCAGCATATTGACCTTGATGGCCCTATCGATCACCCGGTACTGTGCCGTCATGCACCCGGTGGGAACACGCGCCGACCGGTAAGTCAGGGGTGTTTTGCATCGTATTTAAATTTAAAACGAATAGATTATATAGTTTTAAACGTGTGTATATAGGCCTCTACATTAGCTAATAATATACGGTATACCGAGTACATAGGGATTATTCAGGGAGACAGATGAATGAATGAATGAATGAATGAATGAATGAATGTATGACTATAAATGAATGACTATGAATGAATGAATGAATAGCAATTTCTAAAGGTTGTCGGTATTGGTCACATATATTAGTATGTTGAAATTGCCCCCCCCCCCCAAAAAAAAAAATCTGTCCTGAATGGTTATCACCTTTCAAATTCAAACACTGAGTAGTGTTAGACAAAGTATTGTCTCACGGTGCGGGAAAATTAAAACACTGAGGAGTGTTAGACAAAGCATTGTCTCACGGTGCGGGAAAATGCTCCGAGAGTAACAACGAAATCCCTATATTGAAGTTAAGATATGCGTGGCCATAATGTGACGTTCTAGCAAGTTTCAGTATCTGCATGGTAAACCGGGTGAGTGATATGACGTATGACTTGTAAGATATACTTTGTTTGATAATTCACCTCAACTTCCCCCATCGGAGGGTGGTTATGTTAATGAACGTGACCAGTGGCGTATTGGACTACCGGCTTACCGGCTCCTAAAAAAAATGCACTGCTGGGACTGACGCCGGGCCGAAAGGCGCCATGCACCCATGACGATGAACTCAAGGCACTGACACCCTCTTGTCCACGTAAGGTGTTAGTTCGTCCGATGGGCCAAATGTGTCCCCAGTTTCACGGCCCCAGCGTTGCCTGTTGGACCGTAGCCCGCCCGAGAAACTGACCGTCAAATTCTCGCTATGTGTATAAAGGCAACCATAAGGTAACAGTCTTATATAGTATCACCAGTATATGCGGTCATCATTCTTCAATGCACACTATACTAAAATGGTTTCTTGTCTCTTAGCCTGAGTATTACTGTACGTCTGGCTGATTTCAAACATAGTCAACCTGCTTGCTTTACAACATGATTTGATTCTAGTAGCCATGTAACAGCAATTAACTATCATTGCTCTTTGAGATTAGATGTATAAGAACCTGGTTAACCATTTCGGCATGCGACATATATATAAACTTGTTAGTTGACATTTCTTTTAACTAACAAGAATTCAAAACAAGTTTCAGATAGATCTCATGATTCCGTCATAAATAAAAAGAGAAGTCCGGTCGTTGCCAAGGATGAAATGTTTTCCTAATAAATCCAGGGGGGGGGGGAATACTTGTTATTCCCTTAATCCCTTGTATAATCGTCACTATATATATAGGCTAAGCGTCAACGGATAAGAAAACTGCTCCCATTGAAACTTGTAGACATAAAAGCGGGGAAACTCCTTGAAATAGCATTTGGTATTAGAATGTAATGGTTGGCATGCATAAGAGGATTTTTACGATGCTATCCGCCCTCATGCCCATTATACCCATATATCCATTGTATGATACAACTACCTTCCCCCTAAACCCGCCCAACTCTCTTTCGTATACGTACCACTGTCCCCTCAATTTCCCCCACAATCGTGGTAAAATTATAATTGAACAGTCAGGGATCCGCTACTTGGATTATATAAGTATAGCAGCTCTCCGATCTATAGGACATCATATCATTAGACGGACGTATCATAGAAAGCTGTGTACTAACATGTAAATATGTATCTTTCGGTGAACCGTATCATCGGTTGTCATGGTCACATAGGACGCGAAAAGGAACATTATAAAAGATGATGTATGATTTCGATTGCCGTATGGTTTTCTCTGTATATGCAATGCAATTGCCATAGAGCAGTTCACTAGTGATTGTATTATAACGTTCCAATTAACAGTCTGCGACCGAGAATGTATCAATGTAATGACGTTAAATCTAAAAATTTGAAAATTTATATTAATATCTATACATAATGTACGTACCACATGTATACATATGTATGAACCACATTGCATATATCAACACGAAACGGCCAGAATATATGCATGCTCTCCAAAATTGCATGAACTTGCATGTATAGTCTACAGATATAATTCCGCTTTAACGTTGTCTGTAGTAGCAATATTTAATACTTCAACTAACGTACCTGCATGAATACACGAAACTGGCTTTATTTGAAGTGAAATTGCCAGGCGTGAAATTAATCGTTGATGTATTTGTTAAAGCACATTGCTATGGACGTGCAGCTACGGTAAAATTTCACGGTGGAACAAAGTCTGGAGGTTCATACTTTCATTCCACGTAAAACCGAACTTATCCTTGAAGGTTGTCCCATAATTAAATGTTTGAAGAGTGTCATCAAAATAACAGACGATTCACTGTCCCATGGACTTAAAATGGTAGTCCTTGGAAAGAAAACTTTCCATTTATTTTATCTCGTCGGTGTTCAATACATTGAAATTTCTTCTTGTCTTAATTATGGCCCCAAAGCTAATTATTTGACACCGAGGGCAAATATCGCTTACCATATATGTATATGTAAATATATACCTTGCATGTTGTCATATTGTAAAACTTATAATGTCAACTTCATTTAGCTTTGACCCTTAGACCTATGACATTCGCTAGGGTTATCTACTTAAAATGCATAACGTGGAAGTAGTATATAGGCATGCAACATGTCAACGCCGAAGCAGCAGCGATATTCCTCTTACAAGTTTATCCGGCTCAATGTTTAAAGGGCAAATATTAGAAAAAGGCTAATTCAAGGGTTACTTTGACATTGCAGTCCCCTTAAAGATTTAAGCGTTTCCCAAGGTATGTCATTCAACATGGTATCCATCTCTAGCTGTTTGTAAACCAGGCTCATCAGATACTGAGTGAAAATTACAAAAGACGAACAACCAAGAAAACTATATCTTCAGCATATATGTTGAAAGAAAGAAATTTATCTATTTTTAACTAGACAAGATGAATGCAAAATGCACCAAACGTAAGTAGTGTGTCTCATAATTTTAAGTCTACACACAAGTGTATATCGTAGCTTACGTTATACTTGTAAAGTAATATCTTCATCACCCTACCCCCCCCCCCTTTTTCCACCTGCTGTCCCCAGTTCCTGCAACTCTGGAGGAGACCAAGGTGAAATTGGGGGTCTGCACGCAAAAATGTTTCAATACATACGGCTTTAGTCCACCAGGAATGCTGAAATGTGGCATAAAATGTCCACAAGAAGAATACGAATAAGAAAAACACTATAGCACATCTCCCAAATGGAGACATTTTTTTTCCACAGCGGATCATTTGGAGTAGCCTAGTTGTTAATCAAGATTCCGGATTCCTGTCATATTAGCTGATAAGATGTGACTTGGGTCGCTGTCTCCTTTAGGTTTTGCGTTGTTTTATAACGTTTAGATAATATGACCATAATACAGATTGCTCTAGCCCAGCCTCTCCCTTCTTTGAGAAAGATTTCATTGTATATACATGTAAATCAACCCGACTGAGCATGTATAACAACGGTATAAATATCTTCATTTGACAAAATACGTTTATTGCGTGTGTATATGTTCCCCTCAATACCTGCGTGGCCCCCATCAGCATCAAGTGATTGATATAGCTATAATTTGTGTATGATTCGGCGTGAAGAAAGAAAAGGGAAAAAAACATCGTTTATCATTCTTGCACGTTCCTTGTTTAATATACTGCGTTTGTGGAAGAATTTTACTCTGAGGTAACGAACTTCCATATATAATTGCTTGTTTATTTCAATATTATACACAAAACGTATTAATAACTATAGTGCGTGCCATCGTTGCGGTGGCAAATTTGTCCTATAATATATAAGCCTTAGTAAATCTAAACATGTAAGTTTTCAGAACGAAACTGGATATTCGTTGCCAGTTACAATGTGGAACTATTTTTATGTAATGTTATCATGCTTCAAAGCACTGTATTGACAATTTGAATAGTTCAAAGTGGCATGCACGAGGTAGGGGGAGGCAGTGGCGTAGCTACGGGTGGCGTGGGGGGGCGATAGCCCCCCATGAAAGCTTGTCGCCCCCCAGTGGCCCCCCCCCACTGGGATTTTGGGTGTCAAAAAAAAAATTACATGTGCGAAAAATATATCATTGGTCGAATCTCCAACAAATAAGACAATTCTTCAACAAAATATAGCATTATTTTGCATCAAAGCACCCTTCTTCATACAAAAAAATCGCAGGGGACACCCCCTCCCCAGGACATGGATAAAAACCTATCACTTGAGGAGAACCATAGGCGTAGATCGCCCCCCTTCCAATATTATGGATACACATCCAGTACCCTTTCAAAATGTGGTAATTACTTCGGAAACAAACACACGTTCATAAGTCTCCTGTTTCTATCACAATTTACTCCAGTCCAGTGTTGCTATTCTTGGTGAAATTTCTTGGTCTCAATTTATTAACGAAAAGGTAAATCGCTCGTGAAATGGTGAAATTTTACCACTTTACTTCGCCTTGCAAGTGCCATTTCCAATGATCTGGGAGGTATTTTTGGCCCAAATTTTTTATGCACGCTACGCGCCAACTCATGGTGGCGCTCCGCTTAGATAGTCTTTGCACAATTTTAGGTCCCCTAAACACGATATAAGAACCCCCCCCCCCTTAAAAAAAGCTTGTACGGGCCTGTTTAAAGTAACTTACCATGCAGATTGGAGTTTCTTCTATTTCACTAAACTATTTGATGACCATATCAAAACATGGGATCTCAAAATATAGGATGTTGAGAAAACTTTGGAGCAGCTTAGAAGGCCTGGGAAGTGTCATTTCCAACGATCTAGGAGGCCTTTTTAGCTAAAAAAATTCGGTACGCTGCGCGCCAACTCATGGTGGCGCTCCGCTTAGATAGTAACAAGAAAATGGTCAAGCCGCCCAGGAAATGTTAAAGCCCCCCAGCGCCCCCCACTGAAAAAATCCTGGCTACGCCACTGGGGGGAGGGGGTAGGGTGGCAGGGCGCAACGGCCTCACACTTTTCATCGTCGTTCGGTGAAATTGTTCTAAATCGGGATATTTTTATATATAGGCCTACATTGTAATATGAGGACCTGTACAGTATACATATCTCTAATGTTGACAATGCGGCGTTGCAACTTTTCTTGTATTCTTATGAGTAACATTGAGTTTACTAAACTTTATATCTATCCGACGCATTTCTTTCAAAAGTAAATTTCTATAGGTTTACTGAAGTTCAAATTCACAGCGGTTAATTCTTAACCCCGTTGGTATTTCCGTTACTGTGGGTATCCGGGTTGGTCATTTCATTATATGACATAATTATAATCGTACATCTATTGTTTTAGAGAGGATACCATAATTATATGGCCTCTTGTCTCAAACCAAATGACCTGCAAACAGCCGCAATTTTAGATACAAATGCGTCAATAGTCAATTAACAAAATAGATGTTGGAGCAATTCCTGTCAACATTTATAAATCTATAGCGTCACACAGGCATGAATGTTAGTATGTCAATAATGAAGCAGGTATACAGATATACATAGAGAATGCATCTCATAGGACATTAATCTCAACTGCTGATGTGAAGTGTCGATGCCGAATGTGGCCTGCAAAATCGGATATACTAAGCTTAAAATGTGTGGCGTATAGTTACCCTTATATGGGAAGGCGTTCCAAACGTGTAGTCTGGATCTCCCCCCCCCCACTCCCCGTCCCCTCCTGTCCCCTCCACCGGAGAAGAGGCATTACTGGCCTAATCAACAAACATCAAAATCGGAATGAAGAAATGTTTTTTTTAATAAGAATTAATGTTTTATACGTTTATTACGATGTAGCGGTATATGGTTGGATGTGTTGGTTAATTAATGGGAATGGGAATGGGAAATTCGTCCACAAAATTCCTACCCAATAAAAATACACCGTACGTAAATACTCTTGAACACTTGCTCTAGCATATACTCAAATATATGTATGTGAAGATATTTTGGAATGTTTATACTTTGCAGCAGCTAGAAAATGGTCGTCTCCCTTCTGATCCCCCAACCCTGACCCCTCCCGATCCACTTCCTATACTAAGGGATCTACTGATCACGCCACTGTGCATTAAGAATTGAAAAATCAAAGACAGATGATTTTTGCAAGCAAACCTTTTAACATCTTCTTCCCAGATCCTCAAATACAAGGATCAGTGGTGTTATTTTACTCTACATATAATGTTTGTAGTCACTTTGTCCACCATGATACATATACATGAATATACTGTACATGCATGTATATATAGTCACTCTAGGGATAGTGCTGGGGGAGACATATTTACCAGTATCTGTATCCGATAAAATCTCCCAACGAGACCCTTTATAGCTTGTCCCCTCATACTCCCCTTCCCAAGCCCATGATTACGATACGACATGTCTTGTTAATACTGAGCTGTTTCCGCCGTAAGGCGCTTCAGCGAGCCAGGGGTGAAAGCCCCTGGCCGGTGAAAATTAGACTCCATAGTTTGAGAACTGAACAATTTGAGAGTGTGTAAATATGAACTTTGTGGGCCGGGTTCGCAAGCCCTGCAGACAAAATTAATACTTTATATATGCGTCTTATATTCTTGACAAACAATCAATGAAAGTGATATAACAATAGTCGAACAACTATATTTAATGCCTTTCGGGGTTTGGTTTTCAGTTGTCAATAAATCTACCGGTTTGCAGGCATTCCCTGCTTCCGATTGGTTTTGTGTGGGTCCAGTGGTTTGTTTTAGGTTTCGTAAAAGGACACCTTTGTCCTTCCTGTATACATCCTCTCTCTTTTGTTTTCAATATAGTATTCATATCATCAATGTCAACCTTAACCAAGAAATTGTCCTCTTTTACATAGTTCAATTTATCGATACAAAGTCATATAACTTAGATAACTTACTGAATTTGTTACACAAACATCGCAGGTTGTTTTGACCATATTTGTTTAAGAAAAGTCACCCAAGAAAGAACATGTGCACGAAAAACCAAACAACCGAACGACTGTTCCGCTTCCAACCCCCATTCCCCTTGCATCGAGACTGTGTAATCATCAGGTGTGTAACACGATTCTCCTAGACATGCATGATCTTAGCCAAAAGGATGAGAAACATAGGTTTTGACCATTGCCCACCCCCCACCGCCCCACCCCCACCCCACCCCCAAAGTAAACATAAGTATTTTTCCCTCTTCATTTAAAATCTACTCAAATATGATACATGTGTTATAACAGTTCTTTAATGACGCTATGAAATGGTCAATTTTGCACACTCCCTCGCCCCACCCCCCCCCCACCCCCTCGCCCTCTAACCCAATGAAAATGTGAGAAGAACATAGCTGCAGTATACAGGTTCAACAGTAAAAAAGACAATTATAACTTCCGCTGTATTAAAAGTATGTATGGAGTCTTCGATCTCACGAAGTCAGTCGTTTCCCCTGTTTTGTTACGGTACCTATTTGACTACACCTCCCCCTCCCCTTTCCAGCTTCTAAAACACTCTCTCGTTCTCATTGACACGTGACATTACACTCAACGATCAGGAATATTAAACAATAACCATGCATGCATAACAATAGTAATTGTGTATGTATTGTTGTTCGTAAAGTCCAATTAGTTTTGGCCATACTCTTGAAACATTAAATTTCCTTTCTATAATGAACTCCCACTGTGTTCTTTGTTTACAACGTTGTACAGTTTTTAAATATTTACATGTTTGTTAGCATGTAAAATCATTCGCATTGACTTTAGGCTCAATATTCTAACTATACATTAATAAGACATAGATTAACACGAAACGGAAAGAAATTTAATTATAATATCAGTCATAAGAGCCTCGAACGTAATGGATCTTGTAGTTTCAATTTTGTTTCCTTTCTTTTCCTATCATTTTCTTCTGATATTCTTCTTTCATTCTGAAAATGGCATTCAATGAAGCTCTTTTAATACAGACAATAAGACAAACAGTTTAATGAATACCTTGGAAATGGTGAACAAACAATTCACAGACCCAGCAATAAGAACTTTACAAGTAAAAAATATACCTGTAATGGCAATCATATATATGATTTTCAAGAACACTCAAATAGTGTTGTGATCAGATTTTTGAGTTCGAGCGGGTGTCAAAGCAACCAAATATAGAAATAACTTCTTAACCACATTGTGTTTGTATTCCATCACCCCACCGGTGGACTTTGCCACCACCGTACCCATGCACCTTGCCATCACCCCACCCATGCACCTTGCCATCACCCAACCCAGGCACCTTGCCATCACC
>JAIPMN010006521.1:0-19253 GCA_020650975.1 Apostichopus californicus
TATATATATATATACATATATATGTATGTATATTTATATATATATATATGCAGCGCAAGGCACAATCGTTGGCTACTCTTGTTCTTGGAATGTCACATGTGACATGCTTATCTCCGAAACGGGAGTTGCCTCATTAAGGTCACATGTTGGTTGGTGTTTGAAATAATTGCAAACACGTGTGGCCCACTGAGAGACCAAGCTTCCTGAAAATGACAACCAGATATGAATGTTGTACCTCTGTTTTGCCCGTATCATAAATTAAGAAATGGGACTTTGAAGACTTGTTCTTGAAGCAGCCTTTCCTCCACCACCACAACTTTGATAATGTTGTACCAAGTCCCTAGTTCACACCTCCCTCAGCAGTTTTGTGCACAAAGGGACCATGCACCTCCTCCCCCCCCCCCCTCCCCACCCAATTTTGAAATCCAGCGCACACTGGACTGTAGCTTGTTGTCTCCTTTGGATGGGGTTGTTACGTTCATGGTTGACAGAATTGAAAACAGGAATTGAAAACTTACTAAGCCGGCGTACTTGATACACAAAACTAACACGCACCATGAGTTTACAAAATGTACAGTAGAACCAAACCAAGTTTAAACTTATTAAGCTTTAAAAATAGGCATAGCACAGCTACTGTAATAGTTGTTTACCTGCAACATTTGCTAAATATATAGAGAGTGAAGATTGGAATTAATTCCATTCAGCTAATTATGTATGAAACACTAACTGAGGTTGAATAAATTGATAGATCGTTAATACTTTAATCAGAGTCAATATTTGAATAACTCATTTATTCATTTCGATGAAAGAAGAATAAAGAAAAACCCCACAAAGTGTTTTAATATCAGTTTTTGGATTTTGACCAATTAAATCTATAAGATGCTTGTTACTATGAGCAAAGGAAAGTTTTCTTCAACCACAAAAAGCAGAACACTGGTAAAAAACATCCAGAAATTGAACTTTCAATAACTACATTAGCCTGAACCTCTTTAATTTAAAAGTAGTTCATGTTGTAACCTTGTTTTTTTTTAGTTACCCCCTATGCATGATGCATGATGTTCTCAAGGCTGGAAGGCAATCAAATTGGTGTGTTCGCCAACTACTAAGAATTGATCCAAAGAATGAGATAACAAACAAGTTTGTACAATCAAATTAACCAGCTCGGTTTTTTTTTTAAAGTTTTATTTTAGTGCATACATTACCAGAGAATATTATGACAAGCCCTGCAATGTCAGATAGAGCTCACTGTCTGTTACATCAGCAAAGTGAAAAAATAAATAAATAAATAGAGAGAGAGAGGGAAAAGTATTTATGATAGCATCGACCTTTGGCATACAGTACTAACACTTCCTGCTGCTATAAGGCAGGCAGATTCAGATTCATACAAAGTAATAGTTTATTTTTCTAATGGTGTTTTTTTAGTTGCCGGTATACCTGTTATTAAATGATGATAGTAAAGATTGGGTGGATTAATTTAAACCAGCTTTTTTTCTTTCTTTTTTTTTTGGCCAATAAAGCATTTATTTAACAGTGTTACTATTTATATTTTAATTATTGTCTTTGATTAGCGATGTTTTTTTTCCCGTCTTCTGTCATTCGTTTTTTCTGCGATCTCATTTTCCAGGCCCGCTCTGTATTTGTTGTTAAATCATAAAAATGTTTATAAAGGGTAAATATTATGAAGTAAATGATATTGGATATAGATTATGAGGTTAATGAACACAATAACCTATGATTTTATTCTCACAGTGCAAAGAGTAACATGTTAACAAAGTCAAACATTAGAAATGATATCAAAGGTCATTTTTGAACAGAAATATAAACCATTTTTGATTTAATGAATCATAAGTTAGTCTTCATTTTCAGGGTATATATAAACACACATGTATGATGAAATATGTAGTAAATGTCATGCTCTTCATTGAACTCATGTAAAACATCACATGATTGAGGTGAGGTGCAGCCATCCTCACAAACTGTGGAGGTGTTATGTCTAGTTTCTTATTAATATCCTGTATGACTTCACTTTGGACATGCCTACATGAATGTGCATATTAACCATGTAAAGGGATATACATTTATTTCTTCAAATGTTGTGTAGCATGCAGTTATGGTAAGATCTGTGTTTCTATAAAATACTATATGGTACCTGTGCACAAAAACAGCTATACACCTTTGCACTTGTAAAGCAATTTGCCCAATTTTTGCATATCATTTTGTGATGCGAAACTGGATAAATTAGTCCCCGTAGGTGCACATGTCATGTCCAGTATGCATAGATGTGAATACCACCTTGGTATGGACTGATATGGGATCAACATAGTGTTGTAAATTCCAAACAATCTGAAAAAGTTTTTAAGGTTATATAGGAAGTTGTATCAAACTTTCATGTCACCTTTTAACAGTCAGAAGTAACAAAGACACTTAATTGTGTGTTACACTATTACAGTTTCAGTTTAATATGTCCATTCAGGGATTTTTTGGTAGAATTTTTATTCACTGTTTAATACCAAACCCTGAACCCTCTCTGGATTTGTACCAAAAATGTTGATAGCATCCACCCCCCTCCTTCCCCCCTCCCCCATATACCAAAACTTACCAAATTACATTTCTTTTCTTCGTCTGGAATACAACATATCTACAAAGATGGCCCAAAACATGTGCCAAATGCATTAGTGTTTTGTGGTGTCCTTGTCCAGGATTGCGCCCGGGGAGCTGTTCTCCATCTACTAGTCTGAGCTTGCATAAATATTTTGTGATATTTTGATTGCAATCAGTCCTCATAGACATCCAACAGAGAAGTACAATTATAAATCATGACAAAATCTCAACCCCTTATTCATGCCTGTTCATATTTCTCTTTATTTATTAATTTCGATTTCGCCAAATAAATTCATTAGGAAAAGTAGTATGAAAATAAGTGTATTATCTTTGATCAAGCTATGCGTTTATTAATTTCTTCTGCCTTGTTTCTATACCGTTTGACTGCAGGAATGTATTATGTGGTAAAAAAGATTTTGTTTACAAATGTCTGTAGGTAATTGTTTTTTGGAATTAAGGAAAATCAAATAAATTTGCTGGTATATAATTTTTTTTTTTCCTCATCGCATTTTGGTATATAAGCTATTTACTTAAAAATAAAATATATTAAGCTGTACGTCCAGGCACTTTAAAACTAGGTTAGGTATTAAACAAACCGATAACTGACTGTGATTTAAAAAGAACCAAATTTCTTGGCTTTCTTCCCCTTCAAATTTAAAATTTAAAGAGGGGGGAGTGGTGAGGCATCCAGTGCATTATTACCACAGCAGACATTAAAGCGGTTGTGAAAGCAATTATTGACTGTAACCATAAATTGGTATTGCAAGCGAAAAATTATCATAGTCTTTAATGCTGAGGATATTTTGAAGAGCATGTCCACTTTACCATATAACCAAGTTATGTCAAAGCTGACAGCCTAGGATGTGAGGAGGGGGGAGGAGGGGGGGGGTATATGCCATGGATAGTAATTGAGATAGGTGGGTAGCTTACAATTTAACATCTTACTCATAGATTCATCTCTCTATTAACGTACAGCTGCGGTATTGGTCGTCAACCACCACAAATCGTGGTCCTATATTGGCAGTTATGACAAACTGTGTACATCTGATACTCTGCAAAGTTTCTGTGCTATTTGGAAGCACTTGACCTTTCAAATAATCGACTTAGCTGTCTCTTTAATGCGAGGCGGGAATTACAGTCTTTAAAAAGCAAAACGAAATAACATAGTCACAAACAAGTTTGTTCCGTTAGAAATAATATTGTAATCAGACAAATCCAGGTTATTCATACATCAGAATAGTTCGTAAGACTAAAGTGCGATGCCAATGGCTACCGACTCTTGACAAAATTGTCTTCCTTTATGATTATAAATTTATTGTTCATAACAGCCTACAGCAATTTTGTCTCATAGTTTATCAATGTACCTGTTCGCTGTTCCCCCCCCCCCCCCAATGTTTCCACAAACTATGAAAATCCATAGAACAGTTCTATATACTTCCACAAAAAGGATGGTGGCACACCATGTATACTGCATTCCCAAATACATAGTTTATCCTCACCAGAATAGATATTCGGTTCAACGGACAATTCTTGTTCTAATAGAGGGTAGCTGGACGACTAGAAAAAAAAACAACAAATTCTACAGAATCTGTTTTACGATGCTACTATCCTTGAACTTCCCCTGCAAATCGTATCACAAACTGAAAACAAAACAAAAAAATCGGAGAACGTGAGGGAGAGAGAGATTCGGGCATGTGCTCAATTCCAGCAAAGCCTTTTTTCGTCTTATATCGTAAGGGTCTTTGACCAAGGATGACAAGCCGTGTGAAAAGTATGTCGCACGGCCAACCTCCAGAGGTGATAATTCAATGTATGGTTTTTTTAAGAGGTCTATGACCATAGAAGGCCATGTTTTCCTGCGTTTCTATTCATCGTGAGGCAATCAGGCATTGAATTTTTTTAGCTCGCTCGTTTCATTTTTGTTTTCAAATCGGCACAATTTCGCACAGTAATCTGAAAAGAATTTGGGTCTCTGTATACCCTTTTTATTTTACTGAAAATTCTTGAAGAATCTTGCCTGTTGGCGTGGCCCATCGTAGTTAGATATATCTTTGTGCAGCTGACTGGATAGGCAGCTGATTGACATATAAGTAGCTCTAAAAAGCCCTTGTTACAAAGTCATTGGAACTTCCAGCCAAGAAACAACCCATTAATCCCTCCCCTCCCCCCCCCCGCAAAATAAAGAGATAGAAATTAAGAGGTTAAATCGTGAAATATTGAGTCAGTTAATCATACAAGCCATGCATATAAAGGTATGTGAGTTAACATGTTTGTTGTGCTTGCACTTTTGATACACCCAGGGTCTCTTTAATACCGGTTTTCGTGTACCCAACTTTTGCAATGTTTTCAAATGTTCCTAGTAGGTTTTGCTTGGACGTGAATGGATATTTAAACAAGGGAGGGATCATGAAATAAATCTCTGTTTGAAGGAAGCTAATCGAAAGGTAAAATGTTACTTGAAAGGATTGAGGAGGCTTGAAAGTACATTAAGCTAGAAGTAGAAGAGCACAGAATGGTGTAATTAAAAAACGTAAAGAGCTACAAACCCATCCAAACATGAATATATATAATTATATATTGTACTCATTGTCCATATATATGCTAATCTTGTTACAGTCATGTTGGTGAAGATTTGTTTTACCACGTGTCAACTCATTGGGTAGGCTTTCTTTGCATTTCTCTGTATCGATTTGCATTTTCTGCCGTTGTTAGAAGTTGAGACATTGAATATAGTTTAATCCAAAACAGAGTAGATGAGACAGAATATATAGAAATGGTTACATAAACAAGATAAAACTTGTGTTGTAAGGAGGATGGCTTAGTTATTATACATACAATCTCCATTTGTGAATCATACTTTTAAAAGATTTTCTGATGGCTGAAGTTTGCTGAATATTTTCTACATGTTTAGCCAAAGACTATATCCTCATAGCATTTTGTATCGTGAAGATATAAACAACTTTCAAATGTTTTGATACTCTGTAAATTATGCATCTGGCAACAGCAGAATGAACAAAGTCATCGAGGCACTACGGCTGAAAATGTTTATAATATTGCAATCATTAATTCACAGAGGAAAAGGATATTTCTACCAAAAAAATATGCATATAATGAAATTCTAACTTCAGAGAACATTGACAGTTAAATAAACTTTACAAATGTATCAGGTTTCAAGGATAAATCAACCACAAGATTATAACAGCCTTATAAATTCTAAGTAAATCTTATAAGGAGCATTTGCCTGGATGACATTACAGATCCCCTACTGTATTCCAACTTACTGGAGTAGTTGATTTAGTTTGTCAAAAATAAGTTACATTGCCATAAACCATACCTCAAGTTAGGAGCCAGATACGAATATACGTATCCGCACTCGTTATGGCGATTGTGCCTTTTCTGTCGCTGCGCCTTCTCTTTGGAATGAACTCCCATTTTACGTTTGTGACTCTCCCTCCCTTTGTATTTTCAAGAGACAACTTAAAACATTTCTGCTTGATTCCTAGTTTCTTTTTTTCGCTTGGTTTCCTTTGTCTCTTTCCTACTTTGTGAAGCGCTTTGAAACGCTGTATTAAGCGCTATATAAATGTAATTTATTATTATTATTAATATTATTATTATTGCAGTGTGGAATATTATTCATTTCATGACATTTGTTTGCCAACGGAATATCCATATAGGGTGTCCATAACTATTAACTGGCTCACCAAGTTCCCTCCAAGACCTTTTTTTGCCCAACACTGTTTCATATCTCTGCAATATTGACATACTATCTTTGATCCATATCGACTTTTTATCACACCACCTGTATACCACTGAAGGTCTTATGACAAAGGAAGCGCGAACTGTATATACATACATATATATCTAGTCACGTTTCATTTGTGTTTGTAAAACCTAGCTGCAACTGTGTTCTACCCTGTTGTCTATTTATATATATTGTCAGTTAATATCTGTGTATTTATTGGTCCTTTCTGACTTCTGCCTCTTGGTATAGTCAGAGGTTATGAAAGGACATAACAGGAACACCACTCATGGAGTACGCCTTTTTTTTTTAATCATTATTTTTTTAATAAAATTTCAACGTTTAAATGAAAAAAAGTTTTTCTTTTGTCCAGTCGGGATATTGGATGGAAATTTAAATTTGTAGAAAAAATGTGTGAAATATCCAGATATTGCTGAGCCTTTGTTCTTCAGTGGTAAACCCACTTGACGCATACAACAGTGTACATAGAACCAGTAAACACACAACAGAAGTTATCAATCAATTTGGACTTAAAAGCCTTCAAAGTTGTTACAGTGATAGAATTTCTTGATGAAAGGCAGTGAGCTTGTTGTATATTCTACAGTATGTGTATAGTCAGCATGGTGGCCATGTAAATCCAATGTTCATCGAAAGTGTAACGTGAGGTACATGAAACGATAAATCTGTTATTTTAGTGAACTTCAAATGTACTAGGTGTATATAAGGTAATTAAATAGGCCCAAAAATTCTCTAACTATAGGAATCAGAGCCAGATTGATTACTATATCATAAATCATATATTGGTATGGTATCTGATCCTTTTTATATATTGCAGGATTAAATTGGTCAGAATTATGCAATGTTTAAAACAAGAGAAAGTACAGCATTGTGTAGCATATATACAAAGCTATAGGTGCCATAGGGATATTTGTAGACAGTACTCCCCCCCCCCCCACCCGCTATAATCTCTTTTGGGTTGAGACAAATAGCCAACATAAAAATTTTTGGCAGTAACAGTTGGTTACTCCATCTCCCTCACCTCCTCTCACCCACCCCTCCCACACCCCTTCATCAATTTTACCAAGTTTTTTTCGAAGAACTTGATTTCAGTTCTGACTTAATGTGGAGAATCAGACCACGCTGTTTATACCATCATATAGGAATATATACTAATTGTATCCCTCAACTAAAGGCACCATGTCAAAAAGCAAAGGTGCAGCTCAGAAGAAAGTCCGCTCATCTTTGGATAAATTGATATCAAACAACTAGAACTGCCAACCTGCAGTGTGCCCTATTGTGGAACACAACAGATAACATCCTACACGACCTGGCTGCAGCCAGGCTGCAGGAGACTGCAGCTCCCTCAGCATCCTACACTTTTGTATGTATTGTAGATCCTCCTGCAAGCAGGAACTTGCGAAGAAGCCTCATTGGCTTATCAAAGCAGCAAGCTGACAGAAGTCAGTCTCTTACATTCATATTTAACGTCCATGATTATGAACTGTCAATTTTCAACAACTCTGTAACTGGACGACATACATTAATCTTGGAGTGACTCGAACTCGGGACCTTATGATTGAAAGGCACCAGCGTTAACCACTGAGCTAACACTCCTAAGGGAACACTTTTGAGCTAACACTCCTACCTTTGGCATGGTACAGTACCTAAGTTATATATAAATTTAATGCACATCAGTTTCATGTGATAATATCTTCTGGTCTATTACTGTCATGCGTTTATATTTCATATCACTTTAACTGAAACTGTTGAAAGAATTCTATATTTTGCCGAAATGAAAACCTAGTTCGGGATAAAAAAACATTTTTGTATCTCACGTATACAAAAAAAATAAAGCTTTGTTGAACTTTTGACAAGCACCATTCATGGTTTAACCATATTGCTTGAATGTTGTAATCAGTTTGACATATTTGATAATGGGTAAGCTGAAATCATATTCGAACTTATTTGTAATTATCGTAATATTTTTGTAATATTTGTAATTGGTCACCATGTGAAAACAGGTCAGGTGATCGTGATTGCAGATTTCAAGAAATTTTACCAAACCTTTTTGAGCAATTACTCACAAGAAGAATTGCAGTTGATTCAAACTATAAATGACCCCCCCCCCCCTTTTGGGAATTGTTTCCCCTACCAAATAGTGAACATTTATTTAATAGCCATGAAATAGTTCCAAAGGGATTCCTTTTCATATATCTTAAATTTAACTCCCCTATAAACACTAGTGGTGTTCTAGTGTTGACATTAGAAAATTAAACAATGTTTACTGTCTTTTATCTTGCTTCGCTATTTCTGACTATTTATCGGGATCTCTGGACCAAATTTTATACCGAAGAGTCACTGCAACGGGCTGCTTTAGATTATTGAAACCACCGTTCTAAGAACAAGAGTTCAACCAAAGTTGGATAGAATCTATTCATGTTTGTGACAAGAATTTAATGTTTTCAAGCAATCTTTCCGTTCTTCTTATTCTCATGTCAAGATTAATTGTCACCCTCTTGAATTTTGAGAAAGAAAGAATTTGTCTCGTTTGACAGTCTTTGGATTTTTGCAGATAGCGTTTAGAATGTCTTAAAGGGATAGGTGACTTGGTTATTTTTATTGCTTTATTTTTTGTAAATCCGTTTTGAAATCCAAGTTTTGAAAGTTATGCGATAGAAACAATTACTGTTGCATGTATCTTTTTAATTGTTTTTTTTTTGTTGCTTCATTAGTGTTTTTGGAGGAGGGGGTGGGGGGAGAGAGATATGCACTCACAACTAGTTACATTTTTTGGCCTAAAATTACATTTCAACTATCTATAGTTCATGCCAGTGGGGTTTGTGCTATGGAGTTCTTTGAATCACTCCAAAAATTTGGCATGAATTTAAGTTTCATCTCTAAGCAACATCAATTGATAATTTAATTGCTTCAGAAAGTTTAACATATAACTGGGTCGAAGCTTTGATTCGGATATGAACAGCTCTTGTGTATGTTTTCGAACAATACATCAGCCAGCCAATTTTTTTTTTTTTTTTTCCCCGCGTAATAACGAAAGACGAACGAGAAAGACGAACTGGCATATATCATCCTATGATCATTTCCTAATATGAATTCATTCAAATTAAAAGTTTTATGGATGTAGTGGATATCAACCAATTAAGGGAAAAGTACTCCTTTGTAGGTCAGGGTAGTTCATTAACATGAAATGAATAGACGATTGAAGTATTTCTTTGTCTGGTTATCCCGTACATGATTAATCGTTCCGAGCACCTCTCCAGGTTTTTAAACTCGTGCAGCGCGCTGTCCGACCCACAATTAGACTCTTTTGATCCTACTGTACACTGTCTGTGGTGCTACCCTCATTACAATGTTAAATTATGACTAGCGCTAAATCAGAAATTAAACATCTGCCTACATCTTATCCTGTGCATGACGTGTGAAATATAATTTTCACACTTCAGGGGTTACTGTTATAATTAAATCCTATCTGGTGACCCACACCTTACAAGTATCTGTACCATCACAGGAATGAAGATGAACAAAAAAAAACAAAAGCAGTAATATAAAAAAAAGAAAACGAAAAAAAAAATGAGAGGAAAGAAAGAGAAAAACCTCATCAAGCATTCCTCGATGAATACAGGATGTTGCGACGAAGAGAGAAGAGAGGGGAAAAAAATGAACATTGTCAGAAGGGAAATCAACTTCTTCCTGTTGGTATCAACAAATCTTTTTGGTCGGGTCAAGGATGAATCGGTAAGACATAATTCCCGATTCCTAACCTCCCCCTCTCTTTCTTACGTTCGTCATTCCCACCGACAGATTTTTTCCGTCATATAATTATTACCTTCTACTCGCCGTCTCTCCTTTTGTCCTGCCGCATCTCCCGAGATGCTACCTACATACCTACATCCGTCGTCCTCCGTGTGCTCGATGCTCAGCCTCCCAAACCAAGGTCCTTATCGTATGGCATCAACTCCTCTCGCTCTCTCTCTCTCTCTCTCTCTCACTCGCTCTCAATCGAATCTCTTCTCACTACAGTTATTTCTAGAACTGCATGCTAGTAATAATGTTTATTCACGGCCTAGGGAGATTTTTTTTGTTGTGTAAGCAGTGCTGAATGTAGGCTAGTAAGTGAGTCGTTTTGGGCTTTCTCTCTCTCTTTCTTTGATTCCTTGACAGTCAAAAAAAAAATAAAAAAATAGAGAATAATGATGGACCTCTGTCTTCTATGCCTGCCTGTGTAAGGTTGAGGACGCCGACGACGTTTGGGTTAGGTCAACGGTCTCCCGAAATCTCTAAAGAAAGGACCACGCAAAAAAAAAAAAAAAAAAATACAATGCAGAAAGGTGCAGAACAAGGAATCAAAGAGAAACTATCAGTGAACAGTGTTAGTTCATGGTCTTGTGAGCTTTTGAAATTTTGAAGGTCAGCCTATGCGTCCTGTTTTTGTTACGAATGACTTGTGTGTTTTTCATTCAGCAACACTATATACAACAACCACAATATTTATGCAGCAGTCACAACAATATTGCAAAGGAATAGAGTAGTTAGTGTTAAGCCCTCCCTGAAAAGGAACAAAACCAGTCACGTTGGTGGCCGGATTCACTCGCAGTCGGAGGTTCTCGTGGAAAGGAGGTGTTCGCCTGCGTGGAATCACTCTCTGGAACTAGAATGTCGGAAATATTATCGATATATTAAACCTAGCTGCAACCAATTTTTTTTATCGGCAAGAAAGAATTTTATCAGTTTTTATCAGACTGGAGTTTGGGTTGGAAAATAAGCTCTCGTTTTGCTTTGGACAGTTGTTCTTTCGGAAAATGTGTTTAATTCCCTCGCAATATGATGTTACACATAAACGTGCAAGCGTGTAAGTATTCTTAGCCCAGGAGTTGTTATTTGTACCGATCTCTTTAAATGTGCGTGTACTTTTGGTCTGCCCTATATATCCCTCCATGGCTCTTCATACCACCCTATGGGTGTGGATTCCCCCACATACCTCACCCTCCTCATCTATAAGTTTATGGCTTTCTTAGTTGTATTTTTTTTGCATACTGTCAAACTTTATGTTAAGAGTTACATGTTATTGCTGGGGTAAAAAAGGCTTTCCTTTTCAAATTTATCAGTTGTATTTGCTGACAGCTTCTTTGTTTTTAATTCTTCCTGTTTTTCCCTTTTCATATTTTGTTCATTCCCTTTTATCAAGATATTACTTAACCCTCAGGTGTTGTGAACATCGTCAAGTCGTAAAACCTGATGAAATGGCTCTTTCTCCGTTTGCTACACTTACAGATTTTAAGCATGTAATTCTGTGTAGTCTTTGATCGTTATTTCAACAATTATTTTGGAAAATGAAACCAAGGTAAGCATTTATTCCAAGAAGGATTGACAGAAGGTGGTTGAAACCTGCTAAGAGCCATCACCACCAGTTAACTATAATAGATCCGGCATATGACTGGATGGTGGGTGTTGTTTCAAAATACATCACATCCTGTTAATGGACTTGTCTTTGTTAATTATGGGTGAATTGAAAACTTTAAAAAGAAAATGAAACAACCGAGAAGGTAAACAAAAGAAAATATTCAATCCGAATATACCAAGAACATGTCCAGAAAATTGTCGATACCCGATGACAAAGGGAAAGAAGAAAAAAAATTACTTAAGAACTGATTATGTGTTTGCTCAAAGTGAGTTCTATTTCTTTTTAGTTTGAATATTAGAATAATCTCCTTGCTTTTGGATTTTTGTGATTGATTTGAAAAGTTGTATCACCAGCAGAAATTAATCCTTTTATAGCATTAACCATTGAAATAATGAAATTTACATTTCTTGATATATTTGTAAACTTCTAAGAGAAGAAAAACTGCTCATACAAAAAAAACTAAAAAAGGAAAAAAGGGGTAGTTTTCAGGATTGAAATATCATCCATTCCAAGTATTTTTAAGCAGTGTAAGTGTATATTTGTTCGTTTCTGTTGAACAAAGAAAAATCATTTGAATTCTTTATTTAAAAAAATTATCTTTGGAAATACTTAATGCAGTTATTTTCCTCTTCACGTTGTGGTAAATTGTTTTTCCCAAAAAATATCACTTAAAAAATTGTTTTACAGTTCAAGAGTTCCTCAATAATCTTCAAACTGTTCCATTATTAGAAATAAAAAATTTTTAAAATGATTAATAGGAATTTGATGACAATTTTTTTAATCCACTTTGCTTACAATTTTGTGATAAGTATTTGACGTGAAAGAGAAAAGATACTTGCAGGGACAAAATTGACTATGTATTTTTTATATACTTATGTTTGTTGATTAAACAATGGGTATTAAATAGAAATTCATGTGGAAAATATTGACATAAAACTAAACAGGTTTACAATTTATTTACTTTCCCCCCCAAAAAAAACAAATATGGATTTGTTGATGTAAGTGGTAGATAAATAGAAATTAAACTTTGTAGGAGACAAAGTCATAGAGAAATAAATATTTCTTATCTACAGATTTTTTTGAAATGAAATATCTTTTGAAATAAAATTTTGAAATAAAAGATTATTTTAACTGTGCTATAGTTTGTTGATCCTCACATTTTGTATGCATTTAAAACATTCTTTGTATGTTTTTTATCCTTTTAATATTTCTTTGCAAAGTATTTTGTAGCGAGGTCCAACTCCTAAAAGATGGAAGAATGAAAGCATTAACAAACACCAAACCAAATCTCCCTAAAAACTAAAATACAGAAAATATTTCTTTATCATTTTTCAGTGCAGAAGGCACATAAAGGACTTATTCTAAAGTGTTTTTTTCTCCCTGTTGAAGATCCTCTAGTTTTGCCTAAAACCTCCACTTTCATATGTATTAATTATTTAAAATATTCCTGTATTAATATAGAAATTGGTTGTATGATTTGTTGATTCAATTTTCTTAGTTTTAAGTTTGAATTTTTAAATAGAGGATAGTTTGAAATTTGTTAATTTTGCTTTTCTAAAGATAGTTTTGTTGGAATGTGTTTTAGACTAATAGTTTACCTTAAAAATATTACTTGGAAAGACTTTTTCATGGAATAAATATCAGTTTTGTGGATTTTCATAAAAGGAAAAGAAGATGGTAAAGAAAAAAAGGCTTAAGTATTAAATTCAATATTTCTAGGAAAGAGAATATTGAGGTCATCTGTTTTCAGTAAATCTTTATTTATTAATCTGGAATTTTACTATAAAGCCATTCCGAAGGAGCGAAGCAAATTTTTCATATAACCATGGAAAAGCTATATTATTATAGTTTTGTTCAAAGAAACATCTTTTCATAAATATTCTGCAGTGTCAACATTATGATGTCAAAACCCTACTTTGTAGTTTTAAACATTTAATTAGGAGAAGAAATATATTGTTTTTGATTATTCGTAAAATTGCACACAAAAAAATTACTAAATTTTGATTTTATCACTCAAAGTTTTATTTGAAATTGTTGAAATTTTCACAGTTGCTTCTTACAAGTAAAGTTAGACTAAAATGAAAAGCATCTGAGTGACAAAATGTTGGAAACCTGAGTGGAACTGTTTTTCAACCTCAGTCTTTCTTTGATCGATCCAATCATATTTCGAAGTTATATTCTGAAAATTTGGTGAAATTTTACTGTCCAAACCCCAAAATAAACTGCATTTTACAGGAAAATTCTATTGTCTCAGTTGAAGACTTTACTTTCTCTGAGAGACATTTTGTACTACGAAAATCGATCTTGTTATTTATGAATTCTGCTTAAAATTGACATAACAAGTTTAATAGGATAAATATTCCTTCTTTCTTAACAGAGTAGAGAAATCTCTCCACAGCTTTGTCCAAAAATTTTCTCAGGTAGTGAAGATTTTATACAAAACTTATACAAATATGTACATATACATATATAAATATACAAACTTATATATACTTATATATATATATATTTGAATTTTCTAAATATTTCAGGTTGGTTTCGTTCAATATAATCACCAACCTGTTTCTAAATGTTTAACAGATGCTTTTTAATGGGATATTATTTCCAAATAATGTATAAGGCGTCCATTTGAAAATGCATTTTGTTTTTATCAAAGGCTATTTCCTCCATGAAGAGTTATTTCACTAGAAATCACTTGATAAACACTGTAATTAAATACAAATACAACTAAAAATTAAAAAAAGAAAACGTGGCTTCAGTAGATGTCATCTAATTTTGATAATCCAACGCAATTATAGTGTGAATTTCATTTGAAATGTTGTGTGCACGGAAGAAAAAAAAACATTAATTCAGTTCACTTTAGTTCCAAGTTCTGATATGACTCAAAATGAGTTTATGGTTTTAACATTACAACATGATTGACAAAAACAGAAAAACAAAAAGTTCTTTTATTGGGAAGATATTATTCAAGAGCACTATTAGTGTACCCTTAGGGATGGAGGGACTGAGGCAGTAGTGATACTCCCTTTATGTCCCTCTCTGTTCTCCTTCCTCTTTTCTCCCGCCTTGTCCCCCTTCCTCTCCCTCCCAGCATCCCCTTCCTCCCATCCTTTCCTTGAGAGAGGAAACAAAAAAAAGTTATGAAGCAGAGAAAAACGATGCAAGAGAGACAGAATGTAAGTCAGTAAGAAAGGTTAGATATAGTTGATGTTTTAATCTTGATAATGACAGATATTTATAGAGTATGTTAGTAGTTCTCGTAATGGCTGGAATTAAAAGGCTAGCCTGCGCATCTAAGCATCAAATTTATGATTTAAACTGGTTGATATCTTCAATGATGTAATGTACAATCTTACTGAAGATGGTACAAACGATTCATTGCTTCAATTGGATAAACAGCGACATAGATAGGTTAACTGGAAGAAAAAAAAACATCCCATAGTTTCTATATGGAAATATTTTTTTTACTAAAACAAACTCAGTATAAAATGGCAGCTTTGTCGTTTCTCCTTGCAATTTTTTGTTTGTTTTTGTGAGTCAGTTATAAATATGTCCACTTTCTGTGCACCTGCAACATTCTGCACAATTGACGTCATTTTGAGCAAGAAATATCCATCTATAATAGACGATATTATCAACAACTGCGTCAGAAATTGAATTCTACATTGCTTTATATGAAAAGGACATCCAACAGTTTTCTTGAAATTGAAAACAAAGATGTTATGCATGTGTGTCTTGGGTTGAGTGTTTGTGAGGAATTGTTTTGCTTGTGTTGAAAAATGTCCAAATGTGTTACTTTCAGGTGCACAATGAGTGGTATTTAAGTTATTTCTGATCATAAACTCTTATATCAATAATTTAAATACAAATAATCTCGTAGATGAGTGTGCTTTTAAATTGCTATTGGGCCTCTCAAGCTATTGATATTCCAACTGACTATGTCAGATATTCCGAGTTTTAGATACTAATATCAATTTAAAATCAATGTACATATTCCATTGAATAGTTTAATTTTAGTAATAAACTATAACTATTGAATATTATTGTTCATCTTTCATCCATTTTACAACTATTATTCTTGATCAAGAAACTACCAGTCCCATGTTTTACTACAGAAAATACTCCCCACCCCCACCCCCACCCAAAAAATGGTAATAATAAGAGAAAATAAAGGTAGAAATTGAATACTAGAGCAGATTATGGATTCAAATCGGAGCTATTTTCTTCTTCTTTCTTTTCCTTCTCCTTTTTTTCTTGTTCTCTTCCCTCCTGTTGGTATTAAAAAGGAGGTCGAAAAACTGAATCTTCCCAAAAATGTGGTAAAGAAAACATTTTGCAAAGAGTGTATTCATTTGACAATAGCTGCTGGTTTACTATGTCAAATCTACAGAATATTGTCTCTAGGTCAAAGGTTATTTGTGCCTAAGGTCTCGTCAAAATATTTCAATTAGGCCAGTGTTTGGCTATCTCTGAACATCACACAAATATTCTTTTTCATAATTTTACCTGCGGCATCATAATTATTATTATCTTTACTCTTTTTTTTTTCCCCCACTTCTTTTCTGCAATATCCGTACCACTATGGATTCTGTGTTGGGACAATCAAATGGAACAGAAAGCACAACACATTGTGGTGTTGGTTAAGACTTGCCATGATGAACCGTAGAGTCAGACTGTATGCATGGTGCATGAAATGAACAAAAAAAGGAGGGGGGAGGGGGAAACATTTAATAACTCAAAAATTAAAACAGATGAAAGATATGTTTGGGTATTCTCTGTGTTTGATGCAGGCATTTGTTGATTGAAAGTAGTAGAAATTAATGACTAAATGACTAAAACTTAATTGTGAAAGAAACTGCCATCCTGTTACAAACATTGAAATGCTACCAATAAATTAACAAATTATTGGAATGTTTGCAAAGAGAGTTGACATTAGCTCAGTGAAGTATTGAAACATGTCCTATTCCACAAACGAGTAATTTGAAAGAAAAAAAAATAGTCAGTAGAGTCCCCGCTTCTATCACCTCTTCCCACCTCCCTTCCCCCCCAAAAAGTGGGGTAGTTGGGGTAGTTATACTCTTTTACTAAGCTTGTATGTGAGTCCGGTTTTATTACCCAAACCGCTTTTTGCAGTTAATTTGGATAATAAAAAGAGAGTCATGAAGACAGTAACATTTCCTGAATTTATTCTCTTTATTTTTCCCTGTGCTACGATCAAACTAGACTGGGACCGCTTTTGGTAAGCATTCAAAATACGCATCTTAGCGATTGCGACACCTCTGAGATTTGCGATGTTTTCAATGCAATTCGGGAGGGTAACAAACCGGTTTTGGAGCCAGATTCGGTTTTTTATATAGAAAGAACGGTTTATAGTTATCACAAAACCTTGCAAGCTTATCTCTTACCCATGTTGTTGTATACTTATCATACTACACTACAAGTCTGTTTGAAATCATATAGATAACCATTGCCCAGATACCGTATAGTAGAGGAGAACAATTTTCATGTTGCAAATTATTGATATCAAAATGAGCATTATTAAACTGAAGGGAAAGAACTGATCTTGATATAAAACGAAAACTCACAGTTACTTTTACACTGTCATAATAAATATTAAACTAGTCAAAGTAACAAAAAAATTATGGTAAAATGGACAAATTTTTATTTCAAATTGGCATCAGTAAAAAAAGTTTGAAAATGTTTGTAGTTTTGAATGTATGTATATTGATTCTATTAAAATTTTTCCACACTATATTGATTCTCTTAAAATTTCCCAACTTCCAAAAGGTAATGTGCTTCTATTTTTTTTGGGGGGGGGGGGGGTAGTGGTTCTGTTCCTGTGAGCAGAGTAATTGAGTTAATTTATTCACTGTTGTTTATTCATATTGATATGAACGTTTAGGGAGGGAGGCTTATTGATAGAGAAATGTATCAATTGTCTTTTACGTGTAGCCTCAAACATATTTCCTTTGAGACCAAGACCAAATATATTAAAATAAAATTTGATCAACGTTTTCAAATCTATTTCATGATTTTTTTCCACCTTCCTGTTGTTAATCTTTCGTTATATTTCACGACACAAGTTTGCATCTTCTTGTCGGGATTTCTCGCTAAGATGAAATTCCCTGATGAGTTATGAAATGAAATTACTGGAAGAGAATAAAAACGTAGATTTAATTTAGATTTGAGATGTTATTAGGCGATAATAATACTTTAAAACGGTCTTGGGAAGCTGTTTTTTTATTTTTAAATCCTTCAGTGAATTAATTTGTTAAATCTACTGCTTGATTTTATTCACATTTTACTGACTCTTCTGCTATATGACTAAAAGATTAAGCAGGACAAAAAGGAAAAAATTAAGCAGGAAAGCAGGAAAAAGAAAAAAAGTTGCAATTGTTGTTGGTGTGGTATCTTGTTACCAGAAGAGCTATTGTAGAGGGTATCCCCTTGCAAACTGCAAACATTGACTTTTTTCTCTTTGGGGGTCACACTAATGGTATAATTATTACTTCCACACCCATAATTGGTTGACAAAGGTTCAGTGTCTCTCCCTGTACTCTACATACTTCAGTATTCATTAAATTTGAACTGTACTAAACAAGAAGTGTCAATGCACTTTTAATTATATCACTCTCTCCTTTTATTTCCTGTTGGTATAGATTACTGTGTAAAGTATATATAAGTAATAGATTACTACGTAAAGTATATATAAGTAATAGATTACTGTGTAAAGTATAAAAGGATAACAAAGTATGAGGTTTGAGGTAGTACTTACAAACCATGAGTTTGTTTAACGCATTGATGCAACTTTCTTGAGATATAAAACATAATATTCAATGAATTTTTATTTCCTGTTGGTATAGATTACTGTGTAAAGTATATATAAGAAATAGATTACTGTGTAAAGTATATATAAGTAATAGATTACTGTGTAAAGTATAAAAGGATAACAAAGTCTGATGTTTGAGGTAGTACTTTATTTCCTGTTGGTATAGATTATTTTCACTTAATTTGGATGAATGCACTGCACATTAATGTGTGATGTCCTCGATTGGGAAGTGGGATGCATAGAAGGACAACTTCAGGTTTAACTAACAAAGATAATATCTAAAATGAGTATAGGCTGCTACACATTTGTGTATAATAACTATCTAAAGTGCACTGTAGGATAGATCATTGTCATCCTCCCCATCCCCACACCCCCCCTCCCTCATGATTAATTATATAAAATTAATTTAGTGATGGAAATTTGAGACTCCGGATTTCATCATTATTTTTGTCCGTCGCAAAATTCACTGAAACTATTTTTACCATTTTATGTACTTATCATGTTAGGAATTTCTTTGATTTTCTTTGCTGTGTTGTTGGGGTACCATGAAGAAATAAGAACAAGATACCATGATAAAGTTTCTGAGATGCATGGGATATCAATTTCTATTGTGAAAGGGGTAATATATATATATTTTTTTTGGCAGGGGGGGGGGGGGTGTT
>JAIPMN010006522.1:0-11119 GCA_020650975.1 Apostichopus californicus
AACCCCCCCCCCCCCCCAATAAATAAATATAAACTAAAAGGTTCAATACTCTGGAGCGTTTTGCTCTTCGGTTATATTTTTTCTGGCAAAATGCATGCAAACCAAGGAATCAATAGTCAAGTTGAACAAGTACAATGCCATATCTTACAAAACATTGAGTGTATATTAAAAGAAATGAACATATAACTAGGTGAACCAAAAGGGAGCCGGCCATGAGGATGGTTCACTTTTTAAACGTTTTTAATTGACACAATAACAAATAAAGAAAATTTCAGAATAAAATGTCATCAGTTTCAGGATGTCAACTGACACATTGAATTTAAATGTGTGGTCTACATTCAAGGAGCAGCTAAGCGTGGATTGAAGTATGCACAGTGTTCACAAACATTTGAAATGTTCACAATGTCTATCAATGCTATCGTACAGTAAGGTGCTAACAGCCTGTATATCATGAGTAATCCAAGGCTGGGATATCTTGGACATCCCCTACACCCACCCCCCTCCCTCCCCCAATGGGTGGCACACATGCAAACTGCATTGTTTACTATTAAGGGTATTTAATATTTAATGGTATACAGCAGCATATGTACAGTATCACATAGGCAGTACACAGCTGAACGTTACCTTACCTACCATCAATGAATAATAGTAATACAGTGGTGAATGTGCCTGTACAGGTATATATATGTTATCATGTATCCACACGGCACATATAAATATATATAATAGGGATTCTCCTTGCTATACTATGTATGCATATGCCTCTCTCTCTCCTTCAGGTAAGACTCTCACCATAACAGAACACCTGGTGAAACTGCTAAGGTTCACTCTCTGCAGATTTTAATCACCCCATGCAAATATGGATTATATTTGCCTTGCAATGTTTCGCCTTAGGAATGTTGCATGTTCCCATGCTAACCAAAGGGGCTTACTGATGGAGAACGGGTAACCGTGGCAACAGGTATTCTCCACCCTACTATAGAGTTACAATGCAACTGCCAAAGGCCAGGGGGTAATACCAAAAATAGTGACAACCCAGAGAGCCTGCTGGAAATTGACAGGACAGGAGGGCAGTTCAGTGCTGGGAAAGAGAGTCCAGGAATTAGAAAAGGAATTTGTGGCCTTGATAAGCTGAGGTTATTTCAGTCAGAGCAGTCTTGACAAGATGGCTGACAGGTGCCAGTCAAGGTGATTATGATTGAAGGAAAAGAGCAGGCAAAACAGAAAAAGAAAAGGGAAAGGTGAAAAATCCCAGCATCACATCCATCTCATCATCATCTTTTGACTCTATGGGACTGCATCAGGTTATCAAAGCTGTACCCTTCCACAATAAAAAAAAAAGTTTTAAAATTTGTCATGCTTTTTGGTTAATTTGGTCGCTTCTTTTTACCAAACTTTATTTAAAAAAATATGTTATGACTAAAAAAAAAGGTTGTAATTGATCTACCAAAGACTGCATATCTTTTAATTTTTTTATCAAATGAACTTTTATTAGCTATTAAATAATTAATCTATTTAGTTCTAAACTTTCTGTCATCCACCTGGCCAGATTTTTTACATTGGGTATTAAGCAAATTAGCAAATTTCCAAAAGTTTTCTTCATTGTTTGTAAGATTCATGTAAAACAAACGACCATATGGTAATGATATTATTATGGAGTTAAGCTATCAAAGAGAATAGAAACTTTATCATAATCAGCTCAACCAAACCTGCCCTACAGAGTACATATTGCTGTTCTATTCACCAAACCTACACATCTCTCCTACAGAGTACATATTGCTGTTCTATTCACCAAACCTACACATCTCTCCTACAGTGTACACATTATTAATTCTTTTTTAGTTTGCCAAAATTTCTTCAGACAGCTAACTTTGCTGTTTGGACCACCGATAAGTAAGACACGGTTGTCCGAGGGAAAACCAGAAAATAATCGATAAAAGTTTGACCCTGTACAAGCAAATCTTCAAAAAGTATTCAACTAACATGTATCTGTTGGAGATTCTTATTTTAGTTGACAGAAACATCCAAATAAATAGTCACTATCGTCCACAGCTACCACTATCATCTATGGCTGGAGGTAATCCACTGGAGTGACCATCTCATGGGAAAATGAAGTAGCCAGAAAATGGAATCTGCTAACTTTGAATCTACCACAGAGCAGTGAACTAAACTTTGATGTTCAGTTGTCCTGCTTTGTCATTTTGAAAGAGAATGATTTGTGGTTTTCTTTTCCTCATCATTAAATATATCTTGAATATCTAAAATGATACATGACAAATATGGTAGAAATCCAAATAATTATAATGACTTGTTTCATTGTAAAATCTAAGGCAAATTTTATATATGTGATCTATCTAAATTATAAGCAGCACTGATCCATTAGAATCTTGAATGTTCAAGATTTTTTTGTTTCAAGGATTCGATGTACTTGCCTGCGAGTACAGCTAATTCTAGTTTCCAATTAAAACTAACTTCTCACTCATATGATAGGTTCACTGAATGAAAACATGCTCTTGCTTTTTTCACCGGGTAGTAAATGCAGAACCTGTTACCAGGCATGACCAGGAGACCTATAGTGCACTGCTTGTGTAACACTGACATAGTGAAAGTCACTTTCACAACCAAATAAATAAAGGAAAAATAAAATCTGTTTCCGAGTGGTAATTAATTCTAGAATCAGATGATGACAATTCCGGGAGCCCAGAGGGGTGGGGATTGGAGTTTACCGGATATCAAATGATGTAAAGTTGCAAACTAAAGTTTATGATAAGATTATGATTATTGAAATTAGGGAAAAAGATGTTTTACAACAAATGGAATTTAATTGATAATGATACAAATTATTTCACTTCTAAAATCTGTGTCATCACAACACTTTTTCACTTCATCTTCTGTATTTATCACACTTATAGCAAGTAGGAAATATTCACTCTTTTTCCCCATTTCTTCATTAAGCTGTATATAAACCCCTCAACTAGTCAAGTAATAATTAAGACTGTTAACTTAGTAAGGATGTTAATAAGGCACTGTTTTTGTTCTTTGTAATACTGAACAGCATCTCAAAGCTTAAACCATCAACGATGAAAACAGCTGCATAATTTACACTTTAAGAGGGTCTCTGCCATTTACAGAGATACTTTATTTCCCCCGGAGATAGAAGTTGTATTCGGGACTGCAGAGTACAGTAATGTTACTTGAGAAGAAAAAAAAGTTTTGCAACGCAAGCCCCCCAAAAAGTTTGTGTCTCGTAAAAAACGCTTGCGTCCCGATTGAACACCAGTTGCATTATTGTATGACCTACTTTTGCTACTGTTGTGGTAAAGATGCGATCGTATCACTATTCTATAAAATATATAGGGCAGATAGCCCAGTGCCCTAGCTTCACTGTTTCAAAGGGGCGGCCTGCCTGCTTGCCCGCCTGCCCTCTTTTCGCCTGCCCTGCCCTTTCGACCGATTTTCACCACCCAACCCCTTGTACTTCCCTACTCGCTCCATGCCTTGACTTTGCAGTGATTTCACCAACAACCAACTCTTCAAAAATCCCCGTACCTACAGTTAGCATATCTCTCGCCTGTTCCAACTTGGGAGTTTCAACTACACATGGGCAAAGCCTCAAAACCTGATCCAACATTTAGCCTGGGCACTTTGCTGTGTTTTCAAACAACCAGCTCCGCGAAAATTACAGTAGGCCTATGCAAATAACTTTTTACGCAATGTCGATTATAAAATGAAACTTCAATGGCTTCTTTTGGCGATGCATGAAGTACAGTATTTTACACTGGAACGTTGGGCCAACAAAAATGACTGATGCATGTGGTCAACGGGACCGCGAAAAAGTTTGCAATAAAGAAAGTACAGTGGTATGAATGCACATTTTACATTAGCAACTCTCAATGCGGAGAGAACAAATATACTCTGAGATGAAAAATGTTTTTCCGTATCAGAGATGTTAGCTTCCCACAAAATTTATGATTGTCTCAACTCATAATGCTTTCTGATCCAAACAATGATAGACTCAGAAACAATTCAAGTGCATACCATAAGCGCTTGTTGTCGAAACATACCTACTGTATGTGACAACATGGCCTAACGTTCTATTTGAGTGCACACATATGATAGCCTATACCACGAACTTCGCTATAACACAGGGGAAAGTAATGTTACAAAAAGTTGCATACTTTGTGTTCATTGAGCACTACAGATGCAAGAATGTCTGCAGACAATGGGTAAGGGTCTATTAGCCAATCAAATCACAGGAAATTTGGAAAAGCATCATTGACTATTTATAGCATGAAAATCTCTGTAATGGAAGTGTTGTTATCCCTATACCATGCAGTTGATTGTTATGATTTATTCGTTTTCAAACAAATTCGATCATCTGTAGGATTGGAAGATATTTTGGTTCTTTTCAGAAGTTGTAGTGTTTTAAAGAGAAAGAAAGATGTTCATTCTAACATGTGTTTTGTTATGTTTGCTTAAGCCTAGCTGTGAGTGTGTGTACTTGGGATTGTCTCTCAAAAAAAATGTGAATATTTTGCGTCCCTGGCTAAAACATTGCGTCCCGGACTCAGAATCCTGCATTCCTAACAATGCTGGGGAAGGGTGATGGATGAGGGTAGGACAAGGGGGGGGGGTACTTGTGGTTAGTAAACATTACCTGCCAGTTTGAATGAAGATTTATAGTACAGTTTATACTAACAAAGTTACTAGATGTTCACCTTGTACTAAACTAACTCGTAAATGAGATTCAATAAGTAAAAGTTTTGTCAATGAAAATTTTAACAACTTGGCAGAGTTCATTAGATGAATATAGAAAAATATACATAACAAATACAAATATATAACAAAATATACATAACCTTGGGGAAAATTAAATTCCATCTCTTATATTCCCAATAAGCCGTTCTCCATCCCGCCATTTTACCCTCTTCCCCCCAACCAATCGATGACATGAAGTTACAAGCAGTTTTCTCAGTCAGTTCTCATCCATCAATTGAGAGGGTTAGAGAGACATATAGCTCCTGTGTCAACAGGTGTCATACAAGGTGTGAAAGATAAACATATTCAAATGCTGAGGTGACATCAGGAATGAGAAATGTGTAAATATTACAGGACCCTGTTTCGAAATTCACAGAGGGGATTATTATCATGGAAATGATATATTCCGCTTACCTTACTGATGGTATCAACAAGACCGAGATGGATCGCTTGGTTTTAAGGATATATATTCTCCAGACTAGCAGAAAGAGAGGTTTCCTCCAGTTATTCACTCAAACTGAGACCGTAGCCAGGAGATCACGACAATGATGATGATGATGATGAAATTGTTCTGATTTGTTCACACCTTTCCTCTTTTGGCCAAATTTTGAAGTTCCTCGTTTCGCTTGATATAATTATTGGAGGAGGAGGGTCCTGTTGTCACACTACAGAGGACTCTAGTTTTGAAATGAGAGGAAGTTTAGCGTTTATTCCGTTGCAAAAGATGATGATAAATAATAAAAAAATATATATACATGTATACCAACTGACAGGCACATGTCATATGCAAGGCAATAGCAAAATCAATTTTCAGTGTTGAAATATTTATTTTCTGCGGTGTGTAGTTTTATGTTGTATAATAATACTACTTCTACTACTACTCTGTTGGTGGTGGTGATAATGTAACTGGAGGCAGACAATCTGTAACAACACAGCTGCTGTTGTCCCTGTTCACTACTGCTTGCTTGCTTTACTTGCTGTTGGATCTACATAGAAATCTATGAGCCTTCTGTGGCCCTGGCTTTAGCAATCAATCAAATCACACACATGTAAAAAAAAAAGAGAGAGAGAGGTATACAGAGAAAATGAAAAAAAAAAGTATAACAGTAGGCAGCTTAGCAGGCACAATCCATTCCGACAAAGGGGGCTTTAAAACAGTATTCACTAAAAGTGTGTCATCAAATGGGCAGTAATCTCACTGGTCTCCAATGGGTTGATTCATTTAACAATAGGGTACTTTGTAACCACTCTAAGTTAGAGTAGGGATTATATAGATTTTAGAGGGGGAATTTAGGAATTTATTTGCAAGGCCATTTGAAGTTATATTTGTAGGGGGCAATTAAGGTGCTAAGAGGATAGAAGAATATGGTGAGTTAAGTTGGTCTGTGGTTTTTGATAGGGCCTTGGTATATATGTGATAAACTATTACAAGCTATTCAACCATTATTTAGCCAGCCACTCTGTATGGATGGGACAGAGAGATAGAGAGAGATAACAGATTTTAATTGCATACATAGTTTATTGGAGAGATGTTTGGGTACAGAACTTTAATTAGGACTTAATTTTATTGTCTCTGATGAAACTTCTTCTAGGATCATACCAGGATCATTAACATCTGGATCTTCTAGCTTTTACAAAAAAATAGATTTACCCACAGAGAAGTTTGTGGTAATTAACAGATACCAGCTTTTCTTTTGTTAAACAAAGATAGAAAGATCCCCACAGTCCCCTTCCCCCCCCCCCTCCCCTGTAAAAGAAGACAGAAATATTATAGGAAAGATCTGGGTAAGTTGCTAGAGCATGTAATGGAAACTTTGTCAACACAAACAACCATAATTAGCTATAAACCTTACACGATCACTGTATGTTTGATAAATATGGCGTTAATTAGCTGTTTCACATTTCAGCAGTGTTGTATCATGGTCAATACATTAATCAGTTGAACCTTGCAACAGAAAATTGCAATGACAAGGTATCGATTGCCCAATGCAAAGAAAGTTTGACTATTATTTATTCATGGCATGTCGTCAAACTATAGTCAACCTCTTAATATTTTCATCACTATAAACCTAGAATAACAACCAGTAATGACTTAAATGATTTTATTTGATTCTGTCACCAAGAAACATTTTAGTATCAATTAATTAATCACATGCAAATTTCAAATGCATTGAACCTAACTTTTTTTTATTATTATTTTTTATTTGATAGAAATTAACTTTGGTTATAGTCAAAACATTGGTATTAGAGCTGCCATGTTATTGCCACCATCGGTTAGTCAAAACTAATTTCAATTAATGGAAAGTGGTGCTCCTTTAATTTCACAGCCTTGATACCTTTTAGTTTGAATTAAGTGATACTGCTGTAATGTGTTGGAGATTGGCGTTGCTTGCTTCTATTGGACAAGAACAATGTGGACTCTTGTTTGTATAATCTTGAGGTGTCACCCAATCCCAGAGAGTGGCATTTAACTAAAAAAGGAAAATTACCCATTCCCACAGGTACCCGGTACTTCACCCCTGTGGCGTTATTGTGCAGGTGTACTATGGAATGCTGTTTTGGAGACACCTGGATGACTTTGATGTGGCACCGCCAGGGGCTGGTAATGGTTCTAGCAGGTAACAAACCTAGCCTCAGGTACATTCCACAAGAGTATTATCGAGTGTACACTCCAACAATTGACCCTGACGATGTTTATTTATTGCAATTTTATGCTCAGAAGATTAGAATAAGAAGGGTAGGTATTCCTCCTACCCTATTTCACACTCTTGTTTATTGTCCAACCTGAAAATTAACCTGAAGACCATCTCTAGCAAAAGATGACTCTCAACTTTCTGATCAAAAGAATAATTTACATTTGCTATTGATTTAGGACAGGGGCAAGTATATGGTCCATGGGCACATCCACCCCCACCCCCCCCCCCACCCTTCATCTCACTCCACAAACAAAAAAGAGAGTTGAATAAAAAGTAGCATAGTTTCTGGAAAACATTCTGTACCAAAAGGTCTCTCTTCGCAAGTAAAAAAAATCAGAAAAATGTAACACAAACACAACAGCATGGCTTGTACAGTTTCAATTATAACTTCTTTTTCTGTTTAGTTGGCACTTTGGCTGAACCTACAGATATTATTCCAAATTAAGATTCTAACTGGTTAATGCCAGACAAATTCTACATTTTTTTCTTTCACTCAAATGAAGGATTGTTTCCAAATTATTCCTGCATCCATTCTGCCCTCAACATCCTCATCTTGTTTGTAAATGAAATTATCAAAGTGAGTGAAATATTATAAAGGGACAAGAAAAATAATTTCAGCTGAATTGCTAACATATCATACTCTTGCCAGATGCATTTACAAAATACCAGAGAAAATTTGAAGAATTCATATCTAATTCGCCACAAAAAGTGCTACAGTTTTGTCCTACAGATGCAGAAAATGCAGTCCAGCATTGTCATGAAGCGTTGTCAACGTCAGTCGCTGGAATATCACTATTATTAAGATCCGCTGGACACAAAGAATGGAATTATAATTTTTTGAAAAAATTTCATAATGAAAATGGGTTATTTATCTTGGGTCTCTCATGAGGCTAAATTCACAGAGGTAGGGTTTGCTGTAGGCGAGTATAAACACACAAACATAATGATCCAGGGAGGGGGGGGGGGAGTGGAGGGTGGGAGGGGTTGATTTAGTGACTTTTTTACTCCTCTACGTATCATGTAATAATGAGCCACATGTAGGGGTCTGTTGTAGATCATGTCATCACTTATACAAAATGAATCCCAAATGTAACTTCTTATAAAGTAACTGCAAAAGCCTCAGCAGTAAAGAAATACAGAATAAAAGTTGCCGCACTGTGTCATAGCCTCCTCTTACGTCTCTCCAGCCAATATTGGCTGTTAACCTCAAGGCGGACGGAATAATAGTTCACTCCATGCAGGGGGTAAAGTAACAGGCAAATATGCATCACATTCAATAACACTTGGCTCAAAATATTCTTCCCGAATACTAAAGTCAGCTTATCCGAAATTATTCTTATTCCTGCACACACACACACACACACGCACACACGCTTCACTCAATCTTCATCAGAGGAAATTGCTAGAGATTATATCTTCCAACAGAATTTCGAGGGGAAAAAAAAGGTTTAAACTAACAAATTGACAGGGTCACAGTTTCGAGACCTTTTAATTCACGCTACTAAATTACATTTCCAAAAGTTTAAATGAAAGAGCCGCAGGCACAGTGGCATTATCTCTACGTTGCTATTACCATGATGTAGTTTTTTTTTCTTTCTCTGAGTTAGTTTAAATTGTTCGAAGTCCTTTTATGTTAAAATAACATAGTATTATTCATTTGCTTTAACATGTGAAAGTTCATTTCAGGTAGCGAAGTACAAAAAAAAATATTAAAAAAAGGGTGAAATTTGGGAGTTCAAAATTTCCTTCTGGCATTTCACATAATATAACACATTCATGTAATAGTAATATGGAAATGTGTATTGGCAACAAAACTATGATATAAACTGAGTTGAAATATTAATTACTTTAATTTAGTGAAAACATAAATGACGGTGTCTTTCTTAAGACTGACATATCGCAATCTCAACCACTTTTGGTAGGTTTCATAAAATGCTCAAACAAAAAAAATCTGTTTTTAAAACTTGAACAATTTCAGAAATTGACAAAAAAGGGGGTTTTGTCATGATATAATTCTTCTATTAAGCAGTACTAATAGCCAAACTTTGGAGTTTCCACTTTTCTTATCCTCTAAAGTACTATGGACACCAATTCACCCCATATTCAGGAACTTTATTGTGTGTGCAAAATCTATTGAAATTTTCAGAATGCTCTTTTCGTTTCCAAGATATACACCTTTGAAACTTTTGATTTTGATAACTCTGGGAAGCTCATTAAATATGTGAAAAGTATGATGAGGAGTGTTGCGCTCATTCAAAATTTCTTAGTTTAGCCCTTAATAAGTTAACCCCTCAATTACAAACCATGTCATCTGAATAGCATGATGTTCCTTTTTTCAAAGGAGACAATAAAATATTTGAAAAAAAATTGCCTTAGGCCACAAACCTGTGTTCAGTGTCCTTGAAACAAAGGTTGTTAAAACAAAGGAATAACATAACATCATCAATATGCATAATTATGTTCATTCATACATAAAACTAGAATTAGGAAAAGACTTGTAAAATGGTCAATCTTTGAATTGTTTTTGATGGGAGTTGCAGCTATTTTCATGATTTCTAATGCCTATTAGAGCGATTAGGAAAATGTGGTACATAGGTGTCCATAGACCTTTAAGTCCCATCACTGCATGTCAATATTTCTGCAGATGCTAAACATGAGCTGAACAATATTTTAATAGAAACATTTGCTGACATTATCTATAAATAAACTTATATAAACATGCCCTACAGAAAGCATATAATATATCAACATACCAAAACTCCTTTTGTATTTTTTTATCTAAGATCTATTTTTAAGCTGCTGGTCAAATTGGGTAAAAGTGCACAATTTAATAACCATTTCTGTTGAGTTGCTATAAACATCAACAAATTTGAAAGATTCTAAGAATCAGTTTGGTGAAGAAGTTGGACAGTAAACTAGTGGAGAATGACAGGACATCCTATAAGAGCAAGAAAGCAGGAACCAGGAGGGTTAGCTCTCATCCCCAGGAGAAGCTCATATTTCAAAAGCCAATTTTGGTGATGAATTGAGGCTGAACGACTAAAACAGTCTTCCTGACCTAAAACTGTAAAACAAAGTACAGTTACCCTACTCTCACCGCAGGATTATAAAATTGATCAATCTCGAAACAGTTGAAAGTAGTTGTATGTAGGCCATGCATCCTTTGCGACTAACTGTTCTTGGAATGCCAGATTGGGAATCCAGGAATTTATCCACTTTGGCAATAAATTGCAACCTTTTGACTTTACAACTCTACAATGTAGACAAACTTGACAAATTAATGACCGTCCCAAAACCTGCCAAGATTATGTTTTTTATCACCCCACCCCAGAAACGTTATGTCTAACGATGAATTTCAATTAAGTGAATCTTCTGTTCATTATAATGGGTAAACATACTACACACTGCAGCTTTATATTAGCATACATTAGCCCAATGTTCGTTTGACATGAGCATCTTCCGGGACTATATACATCTGTATATATAATAATAATAATGATAATAAATGAGACTTATATAGCGCCAAATCAGTGAAAAGATGGGGGTCTTAAGTTAACTTTTGAAAGTAGAAAGTTATACTAGATGGAGTACGATCACACAGCAACAGTGGGTGCAGTGGTGGAGCGTCCATACATTCGGGGGGGGGGGGGGGCGGATGCCCCCCC
>JAIPMN010006523.1:14400-25427 GCA_020650975.1 Apostichopus californicus
TAAAAAAAAAAAAAAAAAAAAAAAAAACGTGACAAAACTATCATTGCGTTCCATCATGCATTTCTCTTCCAATTCAGCCAAATGTTAGGACAATTCAGTTCATAGTTTAGTTTCTAAGATGACTGGCTCTGCTATCTTTTGTTTTATTTTTTATAGATGGTAAAGGGGGGGGAACCCGGTAGGTTTTTTGGATGGAAGGGAATTTCAGCTGTTCAATAGCATGGCCGTCGACATCGTCGTCGTTGACGACATCTTTGCCGCCGCCCGACTGATTGGGTGAGCTTCAAGCCTGCCTCAATCGTTGAGTGAGCACAAATCCCAGAAGGTTGTGAATTAATAAGAGTGGTCTGAGCCCCAAAAACAGAGAATGAATGGGGAAGGCAAACAGCTGCAATGATACAAGCATTTTCTTATCCAGATCATGTTCAAATACATACCAAGCTAAACCACTGGGAAATACCTATAAACATAAAAAAAAAAAATAAGTAAAAAAAAAAAAACCCGACCGCAGATCAATTCAAAATGACTATGCAATGAAATATGTATGAAGGCTTTTACTATATGTTGTATGTACATATATACATACGCAGGAGGTCCTTAAAACAAGGTTAATTGCAGTCCAAGTTTGTGTGTGTTTTAGACAGACAAAAAATGATACAAGAGTCCTTCCTGTGAATAGGATGATAATTTTTCAGGTTCCACAAAAAAAGGTAACAAAATATATGAAGAAAGAAGATATATTTTTTTAAGTTACACAGTTCTTTTCGCCATTGCGTGTGTGTTGTTTTCTAACATCTACAAGATACACATACATGTGAAAAAAGTCATTTAGTTTTTTATTTGTTTGTTGTTGTTTATTGTTGTTTTTCCTCATTTATATTTCTTAAGTTAATTGAATTTAGCTCCCCCCCCCTTCCTTTTTTTGTTTGATAGTAAAAATAGACATGGCCGATACTCCGGTATTTTCTTATCTTCTTTACACATTCACACATAAACGCACATGTTTCATATAGCTAGTACAAAGTCATAACCATTCAATACACAGAACCACATTGTTTAGATATTTAACACACGACAAACCTTAGAAGGTAAATAATAAGGAATGTGTAATACTTCTCTTCCACCCCCTCTCTCCCTCTTTCTCAAGAAATAACATTACTCTGTGTGTACAGCTATCATTAAATTTCAAGGCTTTACAGGTATAGTGATCAAGACACGCTGTGGAAAGTAAACTATTCGTTTTTTATACCGAGAACAGAATATTTATCAGCAGACTAGATGCAAGTTTTACAGGAATATCCCTTAAAAATGACGACACACCCATCGTATTAAGAAACTTGGAACTATTCAAAACACGATTCTAAACGCTGGAAAACAGCAAACAGAAAATTAACCAAAAAGGTAGACACTACACCTACCACGCATTAGTTCTAACATGGTCCCCCACAGAGATATCTGATTCTTGAAACAAACATTATTAATATTTGAAACACATCGGGAGAAATTGAAACTAACAAAACAATTTATCTGACAAAATTTACTACAACATTTTTTTCATTTATACAGTTTAATACATACAGTGAGGTTGTGGTCTCTGTCTTACTTTAGGAGTGGTATTTTTCACACTTAGTTCGATGCAATTCGTAGGATACATATATATATTGAGAGATATATATATATCTTGCTTTGAAATAGTTGTTCTACTTTCATTCCGGGTGCGATATCTTGAGATGTTTTCTAAGCTTAGGGGCCCCCTGAGAAGTTAAGTTGCTAAACTTGCCGAGATGAATTCAAGTAATTGGACAGATTATCAGTTGATTTGCCCTCAATTGGATTACGAACCTTCTGTTGCATCCATTTAATCTCAGTTTTGTCAAATTAGAATTGTTATACAGACCTCCAGAAAATTAATCTCTCTCCCAAAAAGCCAATCTTATTAAGTGTCTTTTAATTTCGCAAACTTTCGTCACTCTCTCTGAGAGTTAGCTGCAGGGCTCGATTGGTCGATTCAATTTCAAGTCTGTGTGTTTCTTACCAAACCGATGACGACCGTGTGAAATCTATACGCCGGGCTTTTAATTGGGAGCAAACAAGAGTTGAATGGGATTAGGAGAAGTCGGTTCTATATACACACACAAACATGTAGGTAGGAGAAGGATCATCGTTGGCAGCTAGGAAAATTAAAACTACAGATCTGTTACTAACCAACATTCACTTTAATAAACGACCAAGCTATTGTGTGTGCATGCTAAACAAACTAGATGGTATATGTATTAGCCAATGGTAGAAAGTACTAATATTCCTCAAAGTCAGTTTTCTGACATATTTGGTGAACCTTGTAAATGCTTGTTGAACAGTTCTATGATGTATTAAAGCTATTAAAAATCTTAGATAGGATAAATACCTGTATCTCCTTTTATTGTTTGGGGGGGGGGGGTGAGAGGGGGTAGGCTAGGGATAATTTCATGTTGAACTTTTGGGTAGCAGTTTTGAATGCAGTTAGATTTTATCTTGTAAAATAATAGTGTAATCTGCATACACAAACTACTATACATCTTCGCACCGGTATAGTAATTTGTCAAATTTGAATAGCATTTTGCGATGCGATATATTCCAAATATATTATTCCCTGTGAGGGTGAGGGTGGGGGGGGAGGGGTAAGTTACTGGAAATAATTTAAGGAGAATTGTAAAGGAAGTAACTTAACTCCCATGTGTACAAAATATGATTATATGACCATTTATTTGTGGAGTAAGGTTATCCACAAGGTTTCTATACTGATGACCTCAAATGACCTTCACGTGCACCAAAAACAAACCTTACACAGAATACTCATTAGGGAGAGTTCCATCATGGTAAGAATGAAAAACCCTTTGCCAGTCTGAACTACTGCTGACATGAAACGAACTTTGACCTTCACCACTAGGAAATGAAGTACAAAGTCCTGGCTAAGGGGATATCTATGTATAGCCGAACTGCAAAAGATATCTTGATCTAGTTTATACCTTTGTATTATTTTGAACCACTGTGTTTACAAAAACCATAGTAAAGTAAACATACACACAGATGCACAGCACCATCATGAACGCATAGTAACCATCATGAACACATAGTAACTCCCCTTCTCTCCCCTTCGGCAAGGAATCACAGGCTCTGGTCATACGTAAATATCACACAACAGTCGTATGTCAATGCAAAGGTCGTGTATCTCCAAAAGACAGCCAGTTTCACGATTTTCCAATATTTCGAAATTGCAAGCGGCCGATTATGGAGAAATTTATGTAGCTGTATACCGACAGCTTCATACAATATTCATAGAGCAGGACTGAAAATGTTCTGGGAAAAAACATCACCTGATGTCTGCGAGAATATGTTCAGGAGATAAATGGTCATGGTTACGGAGTATATTGTATGTAGCTACTAACAAGGGGAGAACCAGCGCTGAATATAAGTATTACTACCATCTAATGTTGCTTACAACTGGAAGGAAATCAACACAGGATTTATAAAACCTGTCTTCAAACTTTCAAAACAATCGTAAAAGCTTTGAAATAGACAATTAAGAGGCACAGGAAACTTTTACTCTTTTCTCCATATTTACAAAGTCTGAGACTATAATCTGATATAGCAATATTAATAAAATACTTTACACACAATATAAACCGACAAACTGTTGTACAACAGAAATTATGCAAAGATGGGTTTATAGGAATTTTTTGTACATAGAACCAATGATTGGATCTGAAGCAATTATGTAGAAACTCACAAACTATTCAAAATATGAACATTTAATTTATTATATCTAGCAATGTTTAGCGTTATTTGCCGATATGCAGAGTGCTTTGTTCTTAATAATTAGTCCTGAGATTCTTACAATGAGTGTAGTGTATGTATTGAAGGCACACAAGCAATAAAGGAACCTCTCGCCCGTCATCTGATGACATTTGAATTCAAAATTCTTTGTTATCTACGACTACAAATAATGACTGATGATTTGATGATTTGACAACATCATCAAACCATTAAAAAAAAATTTAAAAATACGCTGCTAGTTTGTACAGACCACATTTCGCATACTTGAAAGATAAAAATCTGCTTAAAGAAACAGATTTAGGTCATTAATGTGATCATAATAAAGTCATGATTGGAACTTGATTCATTCAAAGCTCTTGCGGGTTTGCGTTTTTTTAATGTATCTAGACTGACCAACAATCAATTTTGAGATTGACTTTCAAATGCCAGAATAACTTAACCAAATTTTGCTTCTCAAAAGTTTATGAAATTTTGGTGGGACAAGACCTCCACTATCAAAGTTAAAACTATACAGTCAATGTCTTCTCTTTCTAAGGCCTTTTATTTTGGCACATTCTATACTCATTAACATTTAGGTGATTTCATGTTTAAACTGTCCTAACGAATCCAGAACACCAACAGGCTTTGCGGTTCTTTGCAACATTGTGAATGAGAATTCCCTTCAGCAGACTTGCAGACAAAATTTTCTTAGTGTTGACTGTGGTCGACAAGCAAGAGTCTATCTATCTTGCACCAAATTTGACGAACCGAAAGTATGACGTTCGTGCAAGCTTCTTTCTTTACCATGGATAAATTTACAAGAGGTTTTAGACTTTGACCTTTGACTTCTACAATTTGTGTACAAGATCTTCAGACTCTGACCTTTGACTCCCACAATTTGAATAGGGTTCCTGTACTAACCAAAGGAACGCTATGTTTCGAGTATCAAGTAGAGCCACTAGCTGTACTTTTTTGAGTTATCTTGTGTACAAGCAGGTGTCACACATACACGCACACACATATACATATACACACCATCACATATGTTACTTTTGGACTTCCACAAGGAATCAAAAACAATGACCTTAAAAAAAACAGAATTCTAGTAAATACTCTACTGAAAGTGTATCAGGTTTATGTGATTTTCCTTTTTGTTGCAAAAGCATTTGAAATTCAAACTGGAATATATAGGCTAGCGCTGCTTGTCTAGAAGTGGCTTTCCTTTCAGAATTTTTTTTTATTTTTTCTATTTTTCAGAAACCTTTTGGAAAATGATCTCCTTCTCTTCAGATATAAATAATGCCGCTCTTTAAATCTTGATTAGAAGCAGAAAGTGACTCCCCATCCCTAGAGGTTCTTGGAAGAGACAATCAATTCAGTGGGAGTCTGAAAGAGAACCTTCTAGGTCAAAGGTTATGTCAGGAATGCCCTAATAAGGTCCCAGATCCTACCCACAGTAGTACAGCCTTATATAAGACCAGTAATCTCTCTCTGAGATCAAAACTCTTTGATGGGAAGAAGCCTTTCTATTTTTCTCTCTCTCTCTCTCTCTCTCTCTTTTTCTGGCTTTTCACCCTTTACCCTCCATAATGAACTTGATCATAAAAAGGAGATATTACTACTACACAGTATTACCAGCAACGTGATGGTGGTAAACACTGCCGCAGTATCGTGGAAGATGAGGGTAGTAGTGGTGACACACTGCAGTGGCCGAGGAAACCAATTTTATGGTCTGCACGCAACTCGAGTAAAAATTAATCTCATAATTATAAAACTCAAATCAGAAATTATGATTTGGAAACCAAAAGAAATGGAGCAAACTGTCTACGGGGATGGGGAAGAAGGAAGAAAGCCGAGAGATGTAAGGATGCTTTAAGGGATAAGGAATAAGTTCAAATAACAGGTAGGGGGGGGATAAGGTAAGGGGGATAAGGGGGTAAGGGGGGGTGAGGGTTAAGATGTCACCCTAACTACTGAGTCCATAAGAACATACTACCATCTTCATCAAAGAGTATCCTTGCAACGCTGGTTTTTGACAAACCACAAGAAATTACCCAACATTACAAACTTTTTGACTTGGGTTTGAGGCTCAGGTTCGGCCCTAATGGTTCTTGGACTTTATTTTATATATCAACATGTAGCTAAAAGACTAGTAACAATTACTACAACTAGAAGGCTGAATTTAATATCCGGCCTGTCCCACCAACATATCAATAAATCATGTCAACCATGTAGAAAGTAATTCTAACATATTAAATCCATATTTCTCTGCATGTCATACACACCAGCAGCCTCTGATGTAAAAGTATTCGTAAAAGTTAAGAAATTCGCAGGCATATACCACGACCGAAAATAGACACACACACACAAAAAAAGGGATGACCATGGATTTATCATGGATTTAACTTTGCATCATGAGTTTCATACATTCAGTGATTTCCACAAACCTCAAGGAAAAAACATAGTGAAAATTCTTGGACGAAAAGTTTCGCAGAAAGTCATTTGCAGTTGGTGGTAGATTAGGAAGGAAAAGAAAGAGGGCAGTGCACCAGAAGCTTGTAGCGCGGTGCTAAAACGTTCCAGTCACGGAGTTTAGGTAGATATGAAAGTGCATATGTGGAGTTGGAGACCGGTAAGAGGAGCGATGTAAATTCCATGATCTTAAGTAAGTTGACTTTAGGTCAGTCTATACCCACCCAGAGAGCAATTAACCAGCTTCCATCTACAACTGCTTAATTTTTTTTTTTACTTTAAATAACTGTCAAGATTCCCAGCACAAAAGAAAAATAAAGCTAGGGTATTTTTTTGTAGAGAAGGGTAGCCTAAGAGAAAAGGGAGCAATAAATGCGAAGCAAAATGAACCATATTGCATGACGGTACCAAATTTCACGAAAACTTCTATACTTATATTAATTATGTCACAATGGAAACATGTGAGCATCCTGACTTCGACAAAATTTTGAATACCATACAAAATATTCCAAAACTGCTAAAGAAAAAAGTGTCAAACACAAACAGGCCTAAAAGCTTTTGGTTTATGCGCTGTTATAACACCAGCTTCGCACACCATGCAATCGGTGGAACCATTCGGTCACTTTATGCATTAGACTTTTGATCACCTGGGAAGCATGAGAAGGGTCCACGAGAGAATTGCGCATTGTAAAAGTCATTTAACTTGCCCCAAATATCTTATCAATGATCCAGCTTTGCAGAGTTTCTTTACTGCCCCAAACACCACTTTTCCTAACCCCACCCCCTTTTTTCCTTTTTTATCGTTAGGATATTTATTGGTCAAACTTAACCCTTCTCAAATATCAAATCACAATCATATATCCTCCATCGAAAGACCTTACAAAGTTGCTCTTTCTTTCTTTTCTTCCGTGAAAGCATGCAAACTTTTGGCGGGGTTAGACACATGATTTTTAAATCCTATAGGTGAATCACGCACTGATGTTGATGCCAATGAAACTACACCCAGTAATGTCAAAGACAAATGGCCCTGCTCTTCAGGATTGCAAGCCAACAAAATCAAAAAGTCGGCTTGTAAGCGAGGGTCGAAAAAAAAAAGAGGGTATATTTGACTTTTTCGACCGGAGGAATTTCCCTGGTAAGGGAGGAAATCTGGAAAACGAGACGAACAAAATTTTTGTCGTTTTGCTACTCACATCGTGGGGACTCCTTGCTTCGCTGTGGTTCTCGGTAAGACTTGGTGGGGTGGGCGACGAGACGCCCCCTTGCTTGGAGCTGCTGCCCCCTTCTCGATCCTCTATCACAAGATCTATTGGCATCTTTCCCTTTAGGCAGCTGATGTAACGATGACAAAAGTTGTCACATAATTCATGGACCTGCGGAGAATGTAAAAAGAGAGGCTGCTGAAAGCTTGTATACTTTAATCAGAAACAAAAAATAATTCATCTCAAAGAAATGTCAAGACATTTGGACTTGCCAACATCACATCATCTCCAGCATCCACCCTTCCCCCCCTATTCCATTTCCGAGACCTAGTCGCGGCATAACTTTGGGGTGTTTACGAGCAATGTGATATAAACAAATTGAGCTTACGGTAATGGATACAGCTTCTTTTTCCTTTTCCTGTTATTTTTTTTTTCTCTTTTCTTTCTTTCTTAGGGCTCTCAAGTTTAAATCACCGACCATCCATCCACCGGGATTCTTTATAGGTGATGTGCATACGAGAGTTTTTCCCAAAAAAATGGGAAAGAAGCGGCTACAACTTTCGACTGTCAACTCCTTCCCAGATCCGCGTGATTGAAGGGTTAGCCGACAGAACGTGGAGTGAAGACGGGTTGTAAATCATGCAGGCTTTTCCCTTTTTTCAATTATTACAGCCATGTCATAACATAGCATCCATGCTCGGCTCAAATAAAAGGAGCGGTGTTGCTCAAAATTTACAGCCAGCGGATTACCATCGCTGCTCCGCCTGTGTCGTCTATGACAGACGGCGCCTTAAAGATGACGGCGTTACGTCAGAGAACATGCCCGCTACTCGGAACGATTCCCTATGTGCACGGCTCGTCCGCGCTGAGTTCACGATTTTCAATGCTGTTTACATATAAGGGGGGGGGGGAAACAAACAAATGTCTTAACCACGCACCAGTTTTGTACAACTTGACTAGTGTGAGGACATCAGGCAGTCTGCGATGTAATAAATGGATCAATTTATTGACATAAAATTTGCTTCAGGCAAAATCAGGTACACTGAATAAATACGTAAACATTGTTAGCTAGGCGATTAATTTTAACAACAGTCAACGATTTATAATCATATCCGTGTGATCATAGTTTCACCCTCGTTGAATGACACAGTTTCTTTGTGGGGGGGGGGGGAGTCCAAATTGCCCAAATGTTGAGAGTAAATTTGCCAAAAGTCTAAAGCAGGCTATTTAACATAGAAAAAGTCTGAAAATGAAATATTGATTTAAGGCTAAAAAGCGTTTTCACCCAACGTGAATAATCTATCACGATCTAAACATTTGAGGCACATATATATATATATCCATAAATATTTATCTAACAGAGATTGTTAAATTGTGTACCACTCAAAGAAAGTGCATCAAAAATGAAGTTCAATCAGATTGACAATCAACCCTCCCTGTATTTATACTTGCTATTCTAAAATTTATAAAATTATAAAATTCTCCAATCCATTATTCTGGAGATACTGAACAGAGGTTAAAGATTTCACCTTTCATTCTTTAATAATAATTTGACTTAATAATTACAGTGAACATAACACAGTCAATAACTAAAAAAAATGCACATAAATGAGAGGAATTTTTAAAACTTGGTTCTTTTTTTGTGAGTTTATGGTCAGCATTCCCTTTCGACAATACAGTCTTTTGTCTGTAACCATGGATGCACATAACATCTTAGCAATACCAATGATGTCAGGTAGCAAGATATTATTTAGACACCCCCATCATTGCCTATCTGACTCACGACCTTCACCCTACAAATTTCATAAGTTTTATGAGCTATCCCACAGAGAATCGAAACCAACCCACAACTTCTTTGACAAAGTGATGCATTTCAGGTACCAAGAGCAGAAATCACTGTGTATATACAAACACCACAAGCTATAAATGGATGGAGTACAATGAAGGCCGTATAGCTTCCAAAAGAAGACATTGAAGCAGGGAGTTGTTTCCATAACAACTCCCTGATTGAAGGCAGCAAATGGGAGACCTGTCTCCTCTACGGAGAATAGCCTATAAAGCGATCACATGTGGTATTAAAATCAACAGCACAATCTCTCCCATTCCCCCATCCCCCCCCCCCCGGCCCCATCAGTACCCTATCCCTTACCCTTTCCACATACGAATGGGATCACATATGTATGAACTACGTTACAATAACGTTGTGCATGATGTCTTCCTTTGATAAAGTAAGAGTAAACGAAGGTAATATTAGCTCATATGTTAGTCGCATACCCTCAACACTTACATTTCACCCGTTTCCCAGGTTACGCAGACAGTACACCTGGAGATTTTTAAAGATAACCAACTATATGCTGTTGATTTTATTTTTATTTCCTTATTTTCTCTTTTTTTTCTTTTCTTTTTTTTCTATCAAAATCACTAAATCATTAATAGTTCCCTACCTGGCTAAAGAAAGAGAGTCCAACTCAGCCCACAACCAACCATTGCAAGCATTCTGGAAAAGGCCAACCAGAGACCGATTGCCAGGTAAATACCCATAAATCCTCTCTACCTTATAGATTTCACACTGTTGGCCAATCAACCTTCATCCAATGCTATCTTGCTATCTTGCTGGTATATATTCGCTTTTTAGGCGAGTACTTTTATAAACACAGTATACTCTCAGACCATCTAGCGGGCGACACCTACTTCTATGGGGTAAAATCTCCATAAATTCATTAATACTTTAGGGATGTACTTTAATTGGCTATCACACTTACAAACCCTAAGCTTAACTTTTACATATTCATTCATGTTTCAAGTCAAAAAATGTCTTTCTCCCGGCTGGAGATGCCAGATGGATACCGGTGTGTCTGATACATTAATAATAGAGCCATCCATCGAGATTAATAATCTGAGCCAGATGCGCTAAAACGCAAACACCTTACAAAAATGCTCATCAGCCCCGATCTGCATGTGACCTGATGTGTATTCTTCTTGCCTTCCTCGAAATGTCTTTTTCTCTTTTACTATCCTCCTCCCCCCAACTTCCCCCCAACCTCCCCCACCCCGCCCAAATTATTTATGTTATACTCCCAATTAAATAGCTAAAAATTCGCTTGTATATAGTACTACTGTGGGTTCACTCCGTCTGAGACTTAGCTAAATGTTCTTAATTTTTTTTAAATATTTTTTTATCATTATTAGGGTTGTTTGTTTCTCCTTTCTTAAGTTTTAATTTTTCAGTTTTGAACTGATTGTAGCCACATTTTGATATTATTATTATTATTTTAAAATTGTTAATATCACTGAATGGACTATTACTAACTCTGGATGTGTGTAGTTCTGTGCTTGCTGATTTGCTGTTATTTGCTTTACCAAGTTTTTTGCTGTTTATCCTTGATCCATTTTGTCCCCGTATTTTTCTATAATGCTTTCAAAGACACCCTATAAATAGAATGATAATAAAATTTGTGGTACCCCAAAAAATGATAAATAATATTCCATTTACCAACAACCCTACCCTCGTCCACTTTTCACCCTGCCCCCCCCCCCTTTCCAGAATCCTCTGTATTCATG
>JAIPMN010006524.1:0-15612 GCA_020650975.1 Apostichopus californicus
CCCCCCCCCCCCCCGCCCCGCTGGCTACGCCACTGAGCTCAGATCAATCCGAATATATAGGGCCAACTGAAACAAGGGAAGTACTCGGGGTAACTCGAGTTCTTTTTAAGAAAAAGGAATTACTCTGAAATTTAGGGAAATTGGAATGTATCCTTTCTTGGTCGGAAAATACTTGGGGAGGGTGGTTAATATATAACCTGCTTACAGAAGTGAGACCGAGTTGGTATTGACTTGAGACTTTATACCGGTTATCACCGTATAGAATGTAATGGCAGGGGTTCCCTAACTGGGGTGCATGAACCCCCATGGGGTGCGTGAGTCCATCCCAGAGGATTCTTGAGACGTTTCTGAAAGTCAAAACTAGAGTACTTTTTTGTAACTAAAATCTGATATATCATATAATTAATGAATGTACAAAAGTCGAACCAATCGATATATACGCATATGTTGCCAAAGTAGTACCGTACCGTGCATGTGATAAATAACTGAATTATGAATCGATGCGTGATACATTTCGTGATCTGATCTTGAAGTTTCCAAATAAATATTTGTTCATCTCTTGTTTTTTTTCATAACAATATTACACTATGAACTTGATCTTTTACGAAGCACTGTTATGCGTATTATAGTATAATAATGACTCAGATCGTGTCTCGAAAATTTGGGGATCGTGGACAACTCTGACATCCACAGGGGGCTCGTGGGGGGGGGGATAAAGTTAGGGAAATCCTGATGTAAGGTAACACGGTTCTCCCTGTCCCGTTCGCTGATTCCACAAAGCCTAAAAATTACCGCCAACATTCACAAAAGAGGATAAAAATAACTAAGGTCATAAAACTGTTAACATTTATAGCTTGCCTGTGTCTGTTGGTTTAATATCCACAGTCATACATCGTAATTTAAATGGTGAGAATGGTTCTGTAAGAATATAAATAGGAGCCGCTTATAGAACTTGAGGGCGCTAAAAATAATAAGTAACTTTAACTAACTTTTAAGAAAGGTCACCTAACACAGACCCTGTTCACGAAAACCAAACTTTTGACTAATAAGTAGTAAAAAGACTCTACTCCACAAGCAGCCAGTGAAGCTTATAGAGTATATGAGCCAAGATCCTTGCATATTTAAACTTCCTGTCAGGGATGCCAGAGTATTCCGCCGGATTTTGAAAAGTTATCCGATTCTGTTTTTCTTCTCAATATCTCCAGACAATTATCTCTTAAGAAAATGTTGGTAGTAACTTAAATTGCGTGGTCATTGAGTATCGACATTTATCGATCATGCAAACAATGAATGTGAAACTACATTGCTTTCTTCTGGACATTGTTTCATAAGCTCTGGTACATGAGAGAAATATCCCCCAGTTTTATTATTATTCTCTGAATTCATTTCATCTTGGAAAACTCCGGATGAACTTTTGTGAAGGATTCGACCAGATCCGGTTCCGGCCGGATCCAAATGATTGGATCCGGTGCGTGCCTACTTTCTAGTGATTAATCTAGGCAGCTGAATGCACAGAGTATGTGGTAACCCACAGAGCACTATATTCAAGGATAGAGCCTAGGCACGAAAACCAGACAACTTGATCCACTCTCAGAGCCAATTGTCCTTTAACATTGAGACTCTTGGAAAGAGTATAAATACTGCACATGATAAGGTTAAAGGTTGGTGAGCAATGTGTAATGTTTATAGGTAATCACAGAAGCGATAAAAGTATCTCGCTTGGGATCAGCGGTACGGCATGGTAGCCCACAGAGTAAAGAATGTTAGGGTTGAACATATAGCCTATGTGACATATTACTAGCTAACGCTTGTCATGTGGTACGTAAGGCATAAAAGGTGAAATTCAGATACAGCAAATGTATGATTTCTGGTAGCTACAGAAATGCCACATTTAATTTGACTTAAATCATAACAACAAAAATGTATGCAATTCTTTTAACGCCGTCCAACGTGCGCGTTGAGCAAATAATTTCTAGCCAACACTAAGTACGTGTTTATGCACCCAATCAATGTTTGGTAAAAAAAAGTGCCAATCTAATCGAGCTTGTAGATTAATTTTGTGGAAAGGTTTGACAATCGTAATTTTACTTGTTACGTGGCAAATTTACCGAATTCAAAAAGGTTTAGGAAAAGTGGGCGAGGAGGGAGGGGTGTTAAAGAAACTGTTGGGGTTTGGAACACATTTCTCGGGGTATGTTATTTAAGTCGCACGTGTTTGCGGTTTTCAAACGTGTTTTTGATTTGTATTAACCACTTATTGTGCGTGTATTTTTGAAATTAATGCAGTGGTTGTGAGGCGTACGATACTGATATTTGATCATATGATTACCTGTTACTTTTATGCTAACTTTTAAGAATCCAGCTGAATGAACTAAGCGACGCATGGAGTGCATACGGTAGTCAATATACGCCCATGTCCTAACTTTCCACCATTAAGTATTACTTATTATCTCATCGTTCCTATAGGAAGAATGAGATATTGTAGTTCTTTTGCCAGTTGTGCCATAGCCAGCTATGTCAGTTGCCATAGCAACAGTTGCCTTGTTAATGGTTAATTTTCCTAAGTAGCTACCGTACTCTATGGACGGGGAGGGGGTGGGGTCACCCATGGTGGAGTACCCCAGGGTGACATGAAGTCCATGACTGAGGGAGAGGGGTCAAAACGTGTCTGTGTGTGTCGAATTTTGTGTCAAAACCTCTTCCTAAACGGCTGGGCCGATTTTCTTCAAACTTGGTGGGAAGGTACCCAATGTGTCTCGCATGCCCCCTGAACCGAAGGTCAAAGGTCAAATTTAGTGATTTAGTGACTTTCATAGATATATTGATAATGTCAAGTTCTATCAAAATATGTAGTTGCCATGGTAACTGTGGTCAAAGGTCATATGATCTACGGTCAAATGAGTATATGTAGTTCTGATGTGCCCTCTTGTTTCCCTATTAGACGCACGACTTCTTTGATGTAGTTCGATGTCTGTTTCTGCAATTATATCTTGACAAAAATATCTCGTAGAGTCACTTAATACCTTAATATATATCACATACCAAGCTGGTGTTAAATGATCACAATAAATATATTTTGTGTGGGCCTTTACTACTTTTGAACCATGATGAGCAGTTGACCTAAAGAAACTCATAAAAACCCTATACACCGTACGGTCGTTGAGCATATGTTATCTTTGCACTAACATTACACAATAGCGTCTGCTCTATGCAGATGGCGTAGATAGGTGGCATTTTCAGTTATTCACAAGCACTGCTTTAGTGCTTTAGTGATTCAGTACGTAGCTTTGGAAGAAAACTACGGTGAAACGAGATAATTCATTCTGTGATAATAGCTCCGAAACATGTACATTTATACCCCCTTGGGAACAAAATGATGGAGGTATTAAAACATTCATGGATAGCCGGGTTATTCAGGCTTGACGATAGGGGGTGGGGGTAGAGGCACAGCGCCTGTGTGCGAGGTCATTTACCTTGGGAGATATGAGATAAAGAATCATGTATTTTCATATTGTGCTTAGTAAGACTTCTAAGAGGGGGCTCTGTGTTTGCATACAACAAGAGGGTAATCCACGGAGTTACATACAACAAGAGGGTAATCCACAGAGTTGCATACAACAGGAGGGCAATCCTCGGAGTTACATACAACAAAGAGGGCTATCCACGGAGTTATATACAACAAGAGGGCAATCCACGGAGTTGCATACAACAGGAGGGCAATCCACGGAGTTGCATACAACAAGAGGGTAATCCACGGAGTTGCACACAACAAGAGGGCAATCCACGGAGTTACATACAACAAGAGGGCAATCCACGGAGTTGCTGATCTCATCCCTTGCAACGATCAGTCAACACTTTTCGGTTTTGCAATTTTGATTGTAAATGACAAACTTATTACAATGACCTTCGTCTTTTGACATAGGATGTCTCCTTGTACTCATTTTCCTACAACCTTAAATAATCGGACTATAGCCGGTAATCGTTAGCATGCACTCTTAGGCTAACCAAAGGATGTCCTCCCCCCCCCCCCCCCATCCAAATCTAAAGTATTCTCTCGATTTAAATGAAAGTAATAATTCGATGAACCACCATTAACCTCTTGTTACCATTACAAAATGAAAGACATGTGACGCTCAAGACTCTACAATTCAAATGAAAATAACTCTCAGATAGCCAGGATTTAAATTCTCATGACCTATTCAAAATCGTTGCTTTGCACTGTTGCTATTCTGGTGCGAGTTGTGGACATGGGTTGGGTTCTTATTTTTTTCCAATGGTTTCGAAACAAATTTCGTTTATCGTAACTGCCCTGCGATGATCATGAATTGGGCACATTCATTGGTCGTAGGGGTTGGAATGAGCTACACAAATTAGACAAAGTTTCACCTTTCATCTCTTTTGATCATGTGACCTTTGGCGTTTACATTATGTAATTCGCTGTAAATTTGCAGAGAGTGATATTCTACATGGGTTTGACAATTTTGTAAGTTTGGTAAGTGAGTATCGAGTATATCACATTTGACACCCAATAAATCATATATCACGGAGGCACTACATATCTATCCCAAGCATATACCCCACCAGTTTGAAGTCCATCGGCCTTCATTCAGGAGGAGTTTGCGACAACCATTTCTCTTGACTCAGTTGACACGTGACCTCCTCTGATCACGATACCTTTGGCGTTTTGAATCTTTTAATATGCTCTACACTGCATATTGTGATATCTCAAACGGGTTTGAGGGTTTTGATCATTTTGTAATTTTGGGCGTAATGACCCAAATTGCTGCCTTTGTTTATTTGACCTTTGACATTTATTGCCTCTGACCCAATGACGTCATAGATCACGACAACGGCCAACTGGCTACAATATCTCCTCCCCGTGTAGAATATATTTATTCATTACATGAGGATGTATAGAGATGACATAAGAAAGGGAGTTTAATATCTTTGTTTGGCGTAACATCCGTTCTGTCATGCATGTTTACTCAGAACACTGGAATCTTGCACGCTTCGTACAAAGAGAAACAATAATGGTACCTAACACTGAAGAGAAGATCGAATATACCTCCATCGGTCCTAATCGCGCTAAGTGCATTGGTTGTTGACGTCACCAGACGTTCCCCAGTAGAGGCCTTGATTGCGAGATTTTAATTGTCAAGGGAGGGGAGCGAATGTTTATTGTCGATCAAGCCGGTAAAAGCTGTAACTCATTTGACTGTTATGGTGTATGACATTCGTTTGTATTACTAACCGAATGAGTTCCCGTATGATTTATTTCCCTCTGATGTCTCGGTATTATTCATCATGCGGCTTAAAACTAGAATCATCATACATTTGGTAAATGGTATTTGCTGATTGAAAAATAAGATTGAAAGCGTGTATGCTCTTGATTCCGTCACAATACATGCAAGTATCATATGCCCAAACAAATATAGAATCTTCATTGTGCAGGGAGTTATAAGGTTGTAACGAGTTTTATCATTAAACATGTTAACTAAGTAACGTCTTGTGAGCATGAACGTACTTGCAGTTGATCTAATACTGTATATAGTCACTGTATATACTGTATATACTTTATATATATAGTCAGAGCATAACAATGGTCATATCTCACAAAAGAATGGTACACTTTGCGTGACACGGTCTTGGAACGTCACCGCTAACTGACACTACAATTAAATACTATTATAGTCCTTTCCCCCCCCCCCCCCTCCCCATTTTATTCTCATTTTTGCATCTCTCCCATAAGATATTTGTATCTTCCCATAGTACGCACTATAATCTGTAGCCAAAGCAAAGGTGATCTCGTTTGCAGGTTCATATCATGCAGAAACTTGCTACCATAGTAGTCAGTTAACTCTCACTGAGGGTCGATCGTTTGCAGGTGATCCTCATCAGCTCATTTTGGTACGATCTTTGATCTTTTTTTTTTATCAAAATCATTTGTTTTGGTCAATGGTTAGTGAATATTGCTTAAGCGCTTCCGTAAATTATTCATTACTGTTTTTGCAAAACGATTCCATGATATGTCTTTTTTTATCCTAGATGTTGCCGTGGTGGGACGAAAACTATGATGGCAGGCATGAAGATGATATTACTTCTTTTGGGATCTACTATGCTGGTAACGAGCGCAAATTCGCAAACAGACAGCCTGGTGGTCGAGACAACAACCGGTAAAGTTCGTGGTATGTTGAGAAGCGTACTAGAATATCAGACGACTGCCTTTCTAGGAATACCATTCGCAGAGTCACCAGATGGTAGGCTACGGTTTAAACCACCTGTGCCAAAGAATCCATGGAATGGCATTTATAATGCTACTAGTTTGAGGAATGATTGCAGGCAATCCATTGACAGAAGTTATCCAGGCTTTTCTGGTTCCGAGCAATGGAATGTTTACAACCAGAGCGAAGACTGCCTCGCATTAAATATTTGGGTACCATCAAGAATTGACGAAGAAAAACTGCCCGTAATGGTCTGGATATACGGCGGCGGGTTCTATTCCGGTGGGATTTCGTTGGGTGTATACGATGGTGCCACGTTAGCAGCAGTAGAGAATGTCATTGTGGTGTCCATTAACTATCGCGTCAGCCTCTTCGGCTTCTTGGCATTGGAACATCCCGATGCTCCAGGTAACGCTGGGCTTATGGATCAATCGGTGGCTCTTGAATGGATTTACGGAAATATTGGGAACTTTGGAGGGAATGCAGATCAAATCACCCTGTTTGGTGAGAGTGCCGGATCCGCAAGCATTACTTACCATATGATATCACCTCAAAGCAGACCATATTTCAACCGTGCCATCTTACAAAGTGGTTCTTGTATTAGCCCATGGGCACTTGTTGACGGTAATGAGAGTATTAGGCGTGGATTGAAAGTCGCACAGAGGGTTGGTTGCTACGACTCATCGGCAGACCTTCACGGACCGTCACCATCATTTGATGAAATGGGTGACATTATATCGTGCTTGCGAGATACAGACGCCCAAACGCTGGTAGATAAAGAATGGGTAATCACGACGTGTTGGCAGTTTCCTTTTGCCCCGGTCGTAGATGGAACTTTCATCACAGAGTCACCAGCTGCTACTTTAGCGAGACATGACTTGAAACCCATTGAAATAATGGCTGGAGAGAACGCCAATGAAGGTAGCTTTTTCATGCTATATTCTTTATCTGAGTTTCACAGAGATACAGAGAGTCTCTTGACCAGAGAACAGTTCTCACAATCTATAGCAGATGCTTTTCCTGATTTGAACAACTTCAGTCGCGACGCAATTGAGTTCATGTACACTGACTGGCTAGACCCGGAGAATGGAGCGATGCTTAGGGACAATTGTGAACATGCCGTCGGAGACAGAGCTGTTAAATGTGCGCTCCACAAATTTGCAAGGAATTTTGCCGATGCTGGTAACAAAGTCTACATGTATCACTTCGATCAGAGGGCGGGAAACAACCCTTGGCCAGAGTGGATGGGGGTCATGCATGGCGATGAAATCATGTTTGCTTTTGGCTTACCTCTCCATGAAAAATTTGGCTACTCAGAAGGAGACAAGGCTGTGAGTAGGAAGATGATGAAGTTGTGGGCGAATTTTGCTAGAACTGGGTAAGAAAACCAATGGTTTCTCTAAAGCGATTAAGGCTATTTGTAAAGTTGTTTGAAAGTCATGAAATTCATTGTCCTACGGTGTCTGTCTATTCGATTTGACTTTTCATCCTACAATTTAACACATAAAATATTGATGCTTATTCCTGCCATCTTTTTAGGAATCCAAATCAAAGAAGCAATGATTCACAAGAGCTTGCTGAGGGTTGGCCAACCTTCTCGAAAGATGAACAACGAGTGTATCTCTTACGAAATGATACAATGGAAGAACCACAGGTTAATATATGGGACAGATCTAATGTATGCGCATTTTGGACCGAATACATACCGAATCTTGATACCCAAACAGGTGAGTCACAAACGTATAATAATCGTGTCGAAGAGTGGCAATTGATGTTTAGGCTTACCTCATGTACAACTTAGCATTGTTGTTTTGGATACGCCAATACTTATGTCAATAGAAAGCAGGTGGTTTGTGAGCAGTTTTTCGTATCGAAGAATCGAATTGGGGTAGTATCATATAATGCCTCATTTGCATTCAATCTCGATGCTCTGATATTGTGTAGTAAATAATAATAATACCATGATGACGAATGACGTTTTTGTAAGATAAAAGTGTCCTTTCGCAGAGGTCCAGCGATTGAAAAATTCAAACCAACACATCGGCGTCCCATCTAAGCAATTCTATTTTCTTCCATAGGCCTATTGCGCTTTTTGATTTGTAAACGGGAATGCGTCTGATTAATGTTTTGCTGCCACTGTTTTGACGGGACAGCAATGTTTTGGTTCGAAATTTGCCATTCGCTCGATTCCTGCGAATGGGCCAACATGTTGGCCAAAAAATACATCGTCATGGTTGTGTGATTTCCCCCAAAACGAGTTAAGAGGTAGCAATCGGATAGCTTGTATTTATGATGAGAGTTTAAGTTTGATATACTCTGATGTAGCTAATACTTTCTGACGTTATTACCTGTTTTTGTGACAGCAAATATCGATGATGCCGAGCGAAAGTGGAAGGAAGAATTCCACGCTTGGAGTACCAAATATATGGTGGACTGGAAGGCGGAATTTAATCATTATGTGTACAAGAAGAAATCTGATGGCAATTGTCAACCACAGCTGGAGGAACCTTAAGGTCATTCCTCATGAGCATATTCCCTCAATCAAGTTGAGCCCAAAGGCGTTGCCATATTGGAATACAAAGATAACGTTCAATAAACTTCTGGAAATGAATAATTTAGATCTGTTCACAGATAGTTGGTTGACGTGCGGCATTCGTGGCACTTTTTGCAAACATGCTAAACTAGAGCCTCCCTGGCGGAGGACGGAATTTTCTTGGTAGTTGACCAAAAGCACAAACGCCGGCTCATGTCACCCAACGTGTGGTGGGTTGTAGTTTGCAACGTGACGTTACCGACAGCTAAAATGTAAATTTTAGAGATTTGGAGAAGCAAAGAAGTAGCAAAGAGGATGCCAAGTGACTGAACTGAAAGAACTTTTGACTTCTCATGATTGACAGTTGTTGATCAACATCTCGTAGCATTACGTCAGCGATTGAAATGATGACAAGGAAACTGCGAAACTGATAGTTTACCAACAATTCAGGAGCTGCATTTATTACAAGCATCATATACTATGTATTCAGTACACTTCACTTTATGAACTTGTTTGTAAGCATCCATAAACAACCCACCATGTGTAAGGAAAACAGCTTGCCAGCTGTTCAAGAGTATATATTGATTGTACATAGCAACATGGCGAAACGTGAGATTATCTTGTCAATGATTGAATTCTAGCTGTTGCCCAGGCGACCATGTGGAGCAGACGTGCCTGACACAGACAATATAGTAAGTAATGCGCTGGCATACAATAAGACAAGGTGAAGTGACACTGTGGGTGAAAATTGTATAAATCCAGTCATTTGGACAGTTATTAAATTAAGTTTTTATCTTCGTCGTTCTATCAAGCAATACTGGCGAAGTATTCGCATCCGTAGTAATAATTGTACAGCTAACCTTATAGGTTAACAGTTCTATGTCCAAATTGTTTCCGCGGACAGGACCACGGTTATAGTTTCGTAATCGGTTAACCGTTGGCTAGTCGTATCTTGCTCTGTATAAGACATTGATGCATTAGACATTTAATATCTCACAAACTTTAACACTTACCAAGAATCATTTGTCGCATTGCTAAATTATTGCATGCGTGACATTTTAAAGCCATTGTTAAGAATAGCTATCCAGTGCAGACTGATAACTCTTCACATTGACCGCACTCTGTATAGTACTGTAAAATTCATTAAGTATATCTTCTTTCTGTAAAAATTGAATAGTAAAAATTAAAACTATAATATTAAAAAACGAAAAGATTTCAAAGACATTCATCTTTAAAAAAAATACATTATTTTATGTAATTATAAATAAATGTAAGCGTAAACATGTATCTCTGAATTTCGTGGTAAATTCTGTTAGAAGTAAAGAATGATTTCATACGAAAAAACGATCGATCAATGGTTTTTAATGATTATTATTACTATGATTAGTTGTTTTTTAATTATATTTCAAAATCGAAATATAGAAAGTAAATGTCTTTAATTTTTAATGTCCGAAATCTTTTATTTTCGTGAAAGTTTTCAGTAATCATCGCAGGTGAATTAATGTGTTTGCACTCTATATATAATATATATTTATACTTTTGATACAAATTATGATGTAATCCCTTCCGTGATTGAATTAATATTTGATGTGTTAATGTAAATTTGATGTTGATAGTGATGAAGAATAAAAGTATTTCAAAGTCTGAATAAAAGCAATACAAACAGTCTGGAAAGTTACAAAGTTTCCTGTTTGAGGTTGTACCGATTCTGTGGCAGCATTAGCTATTGTCGGAGTTGAAATGGGGGTTGAACTGATTGTATTTAGCCATTAGAAGTAATGTAACTATAACGTACCCCTTAATAAGAATGGTCCTGTATTTATTTAGCCATTGAGGTATTAGGAGTGTCTCTATCACCCCTGCCTTTAGTATTTCAGGCAAGCAATTCATTCCCGTGTTTTATTTGCCTGAACAAAATAAATGTTAATTGTTAATTATGAAATTCTGTCTATTCTACCAAACGTTCACGTCCATTGAAAATCTCTTTCACCTAGATCAACGAAGGTTTCGCCTATGAGTAAAAGATATATGAGTGCCACTCGCCACAATTCCTACAAATATATTCTCTCTCTCTCTCCACCTCTCACACACACTCACTCCACCTCTCCCCATCTCTGACGAAACCTCAAGGGTTCATTCTGTGCTCTACAACCCTCGATACTCATAAAGTAAACATCGAGTTGCTAGATACTCAATGGTGCTAATCTTCTTTGTGGTGTTTGTACAAAAAAGTAAATCTTAAGTATCGCTTTTTTCCGGAGTGTTAATTAACATTGATACAATCAAATTTGATATGACAGTTTCAAAATAAGATCCTACAGTGAAGTTATTCTCGAAATCTCGGACCGCTGATACGAACAACCTTTACTGTGTTACTTTAGTATGCGTTGCGGCGAGAGGCGGTCTAAGCCAAATGAAACACATAACAGTCAGGTTCGGAAAGGTCACAACGGTTATCGAGTGACACTTAGGTTGATGCGTGAAACTGTTTAAGAAAAGAGAGATAGTTCTGCGAATAACAAACACAGGACTTGTGTTATGTAGAACGTTTAGGTCATTCAGTTGGTTTGCGATGACCAAATAATCATGCTTTCAATAAGAAAGACGGTATTCGACAGGACGGTCAGTGCAATGTAACTTTTTAAAACAGTATCGTCCTCAATGGGTGGGAGTATAGGGGATTTCCCATATTACTTTGAAAGTACAAACATTCATAATGTGTGTCTATCAATGTCCGTTTTGTACATGTCCGATACGGCAAGGACACATATGTATATACAGATTAAGACAAATGACAAGCGCTTGTATACGATGGTTCGCATATAGTATGCCGTAAGTATCACCGTACTTTCAACGTTTATTGATAATAATATGATATTTATGATTAAGCTTCTTCTTTATCCAAATCTCATTGAAAAAGAAACGTTTCCTAGAATAAGTGTAAATGTTGAATTGTACTTGGAGCGTATCTATTTCAACTGTTTTTTTTTTCGTCCTTTCAATTCTCCTTATTTGGTTCTTCCTTTCATCTGTTAACTTTACAAACCACAACAATTCGAAGTTCATTGCTACAAAATCCAGGCCGCTGGAAGACATCGTTTATGTATATATATATTGTTTTTCCTTTTCTCAAATCCTCAAAACTTAACAAGCTATGTCAGTTAATTAGAGACTTGCAAGAGAAAGTCAACAGCTGTTAATCGAGGTAAGAAATCAATTGGGTAACCCCCGACAGAGAATTTTCCATTTCCGCGATCCATAATATTGAATAGAGTTACTAATGTAATTGTAGAGTAACGACACAGCCTTGTCTCGCTGAGTTGTATGAGCATATCATAGTTGACATAATAATAATAATTTACACAGTAAAGGCAAATGCTACACACTCAATGTTAAAATTATATAAGAACGAATTATGCGTCACGTATCCTTTGGCACTGAAACAGAATGCAATGGAACGGCAAGTTTTGTTCCGATAATCAAAACCGATATCTTAAATGATTATCTTTGATAATAACAAATAAAATCATTAGGGCCGAGAGGCAGCGAATTAGCCCTATTAATGGAAGAAACTGCTGATGCTGATTTATATTACTTAGCAGACCACGATACATTAATGATGCCAAGATAGGCAGGGCCGCAATTATTCGTTCCATTATATTCAAACACGCTTCTTGAAAACGGATTCATAAATATGACCGTTCGCCTAATGAATAATGTATCTGAAAAGCCACGTTGGTTGAGGTTATTTCCCTCAATGTACTCTCATAATTCGACAATGCAAATAACACGTAACCCCTCCTAATCTGAACAATGACTTTGTCAATTCAAGAAAATATTAAAATGTTGTGTGCAAGGATAGACTAAAAAACTGTAGCAATCAGTCTAAATGATTGAGAAACCCGTTATTTTACAAGTTTGACCCAGCGGCGACATGGCTGTATATATGCTCAGTTTTAATTTGCTCATATCTCTCTTGCGGTTTCCCGCCTTTCTTGTTGTATTGATTCAGTAGAATTCTCCTTTACCCTTCTATCGTCTGCCAACATAAAATACCTTAAATGAATTTTCCGATCGATTTGAGGCCGAGTTGACTTCGACGGACGGAAAATTTAATAACGTTACCGGAGGATAAAGTAAACGGATACTGACAAGTTCGTTTGTACCCTGGATAGAGCAGCAAGGCAGGACGTGGTTTTAAGGTTTCCCAACTGTTTAGTTACCGCAAATAATTACAGAGAAGAACAGTTGCGCAGACAAGTGGCACTCGTTGTAACAATAAAAGATAATGCCAAACTATGGAGAACGTCCCGAGATACGAGAATGTTCATCCACCCTGGATGGTCCTGCATACCGAATCTTGAAGTTTAGGGTAAAATGTCAGCTTTTCTTTCAGCAAATTAAAACGGGAGTCAAATTCGCAGACCGATCATATTGAGACACATGGGATGAAATACTAGTTTGTCTGTAAATTTCTCGTGAAAGTAATTGGCACTGAGAGGGAAGGCAAGGCCGATTTCAACGGCAGTCACACCGTAGTGGCTATTGAGGATGGTACTTAATATAGACACATTGAAGGAATTAAGTTTCTTTTTCGTTTTGTTTTGCGATGTATAAATTGGTGTTTTTCTTATCTTCAAGACCTGCTTGAAGTGCGAAATGCATTAAGATATGTTTCTAATCGTATTACTTGTTAAAGTTTTCAGCCACATCGGATATATAGCTTATAATCTGCTCCTTATTTATGATACATTAACGAGACACTTCGAAAACATCACCTCGCTTCCGTGGAATGATATAATTGAAATATAACTTACCTCGCAGAGTAAACAGTCTCTTTACTGTGTGTGGAAAGAGAGTACAATGTTAGTCATAAAGGGATGTTATTCAGATAGTTTCCTCCGCCTTTGCTACACCTAACATTTTCGTCGTGAGATTGCGGTACACATATTGACTACAGAACATAAGAACATTATCCAAATAAGTGCAAAATGAAGCATAATTGGTTAAATTCTTTAATTAGTCTTACTGTAGAGAGAAGAGGGGGAAGCGGTCAGAGGGGGGGGGGGGGGATTTGTCGAACTACCAGAAGGACTGTACAGAAGGGCCAGTTGCACATATTTCCCTTGTTTCTGATGGTGAAGACATTTCTAGAATGTCTACGTCCCATTGGACCATGATGTCATACTTGAAAGGTTTCTTCCAATGGTGGTTATTACAGGAGATCCAGGTTTAAATTAGATCTATGCGTTTGAAAATTAGAAAGTTCATATGGCCTTAAAATCATTTCATGTAATAAACTGCAGACGAGGCACCCTCTTATTGGAAATATGAAGTCGGATGGTGACAATTTCACCCTTCGGCATTTATCTTGTTGACTTGGCGGAATATAATCGACAGACAGACTGTTGCAGAGCAGAAAAAGCCCGCCGGGAAATCTATTAGCATAAAAGGTTCCCCCTAGGGGCATTTGATTATGAATTTTGAAACGGTGGGTATAAACGCGTTACCTTCCAATTGGGACAATTAATGCTACCGACCGTAACAGTTGGAGGCGTAAAGTGAACTTTACGTAGCCTGGCATATTCAGGGAACCTCATGGAAATATTAATTTTGTTTTACAATGCATCTGTGTTGTATATATATAGTCAAATGCAACTTCAACTAAAGTTAATAGTGTAGTGCATAGGTAATGGAAACAGTTTACAATTCGCGGCAGAACCATAACGTAGAAACGATATTTAATGTTATTTGATAACGTCGATAGAACGATGAGAAATATGAGCAGTTTTTTTTTTATAAACACCGCTTGAAAACTTTGAATAATCGTCCTTACCACGTTTGTAAATAGAACATTCTTTATCCAGCTGGTTGCACGGTACAGCAGATGCAAACTAATCTATTGACAAATCGAATTTCATTCATTAATTACTCCCTCATTAACACAACTCGGAATCTATAATATGGTGAGCTCTCTGAAAGCGTCGATCAAAAATAAAGATATTTGGTTGTTTATAATGCAGTAGGGGTAGGCCGAGAGGAAATCATGTAGTTTGCTATTGTGTCATTTTGGAATAGTATATCACAGTATAAATTTAGTTTGCTACCAATTATTGACGAGGGGCGGGGCGGTAGGAGAAAACGGCTGGATTTGGAGGTCTTCCAACTGAGCTTAAGTTTAAGCTGTGTAGATGCAGCGGTGCCCAGATAAGACAATATTATCTCCAATTTTCGACGACTTTTTTGAAATTACGACATGTTCTTCCAGTTTGACAATTTCCCTATTATTTTTCTTGAACTTTGATTATCTCGTAACGTATACCATGTTGACTTTTTTCTTTATAAATTTAACTATTATATCTCAGTCAAGAGTTTGACTCTAATATCAAACTTTCGATTGTTGTTTTGTCTACCGAATTTAATCGCTATAAAAAGTCAAACTTACGACGAATAAGTAGACATTTCGAATTGTCATATTTAGTATAGTCTCTCTACATTACGGCTTTTTATTTCTGTCGAATTTTCGTTGAAATAAGACTTATGGACTCTGAAATATTTACCGTTTATGATGAAACGTCTACGTTCATGCTGAGTTTGATTGCTTTGGAATGTTTTGCTAATACACATGATCCAGCTGACTAATTTAAAGTACTGCCGAGGTAGTATCTCACTAGTTATGTTATTGTGACGCAGTCTTCCAAATCCTAAGTCTTCTAAGCCCAATGTAAAGTGTACGGGGACAACATTCCACTATGGACTTTACTTTTCCGGTAGAATGTTATTACGACGGGGACATTATAGACACCATGGTTTGGAACCAGTTAGGTTTCACACGTGTTTTGATATCCCCATTTCACC